>JAJOOF010005155.1:0-34194 GCA_029582545.1 Solanum lignicaule
AACTAGTAATAAATTCAGCTGTCGAAGAAAAATACAGCTTTTGCTAAAAGTTAACAACAAAATAAGACTAGGCCAGTTCTACTTCCGATGAACCTACCTCTGTTCTTGAGGAAGAATATAGGTAAGGCTTTGGAGGAATTTGCAGAAAGTCTAGGTTCCCTTCTAACATTTCCACAACCTTGCTCATCGATGGTCGACTTGAGGGATCAGTCTGTATGCACCACAAACTCGCCATCACCATCTTTCTTGCACATTCTTTCTCCTCTTCATTCATTATCCCAATTAATTGGAGCTCTTCATCTAGCTCAATTCGTCGATAGAGCCAATGTGGAAAGTAGATTTCACTCGTACGATCAACTCCAACATCAACATTTTTTCTTCCTCCTACCATCTCTAGGACCATCATTCCATAGCTATAGACGTCAGACTTGTGAGAGACACCTCCCAAGCTTCTGCAAATAATTTCTGGAGCAATATAACCGATAGTCCCTCGTGCACCTAACATTGACACAATGCTTTCCTTTTTCATGCACAGTTTGGCTAGTCCAAAGTCGGAGATCTTAGGACAAAAATCTTCATCAAGTAGGATATTATGAGGCTTTATATCAAAATGCAAAATCCGAGTGTTACAACCACGGTGCAAGTACTCCAATCCTCGAGCAATGCCTAGTGTGATTTTGTACAGTATTGGCCAACCCAATTGGCGAACACTGTCGGATCTTTCCTCATAGATAAACTTTTCAAGAGATCCATTTGGCATGAACTCATATACGAGAGCTCTTTTGTGACCCTCAAAACAAAATCCCACAAGGCTCACGATGTTAACATGCGATGTTCTGCTAATACTTGCCACCTCGTTAATGAAATCTTCACCACTGCCTTTTAGTTTATTCAGGATCTTCACTGCCACTTGACTCCCGTTACGCAAACTTCCTCTGTATACATTACCAAATCCTCCTTGGCCTAGTTTGCTTCTGAAGTGACTGGTGATTCTTTTGATGTCTGTATAATTGTATCTGTTTAGAGCATATGATCCATAGTTCTTTAAGAATTCTTCAACTTTTTCGTGATCCTCAGCATTAGATTCCCAAAACCTGAGGCATTTGTACCACAAAATCTTCTCTCTGAAGCAGAAGAGTAAAACCAACAGTCCAACTGTAAACAAAACTGCACCTGTGGAAAGCAAAATGAAGTCATGCACCATCAGAGAATATAAATTAAATTCAGTCTGGAAGTCCTATGAACTTTTTGGGGAACAGTCTGTGTTTTGGACAATTCATATAGAAGATACGTACAGAGACAAGAAATACAAGTCGAAAGAGCAAAAGGGAAGCAATGGTATCTATGAAACTGCAGTGCCAGTTACAGAGAAGAAAAAAGAAGATGAGTTACCTGTCGCCACCATGAACCAGGTTGTCCGAACATGAGTTAAATTTCTAACATCTGCAGTACATTAAAAGCAAAACTTTAAAGATCTTTTAAATAAACCTCAATAGAGAACAGCAGAGCCAGGATTCTTTCCACGAAGTTGGTTGATACGATATTAAGTTTCAGTTGCTCATACCTTTGAAACAACTATATTCATGTTCACCACCAACCGAGCATTTCCCTCCTTTGTCAAGACACTCAAGACAATTTTTGGAAAGCTCCCAGTTTAGAAGTGCACTAGAAGTCAACAGTTCAAACAAGCCACCTGCATATGGTTTTGATGGTGTAGGCAATGGAATTGGCAACTGTACAAGTGAACAGTGCTCTGGAAGTTTGCCACTTATCTTAGCACTAGTTTTTCCCAATATTGTTTTGTTGGGATGGTGATAGTAAACATTAAAACCTCCACACTCAGTATATCTATCAAAATCTTTGAAAAGGGAATCATTTGTCTTCTGGATGGTGTTGTCATGACTATGTTTGCATCTGTACAAGGTTAAGTTAGGAACAATTTGGAAAGAAATCAAAGGGGAATTTGGAAATGAGAAGAAGTTTCTGTTAAAAGACTTGCAACTTTTGTTATCTAAGTACTCTCGAAGTTTAGGATCTGAAACAAGGAAAAAATCACCCTTCTTTACTAAAGCATCGTATTTTTGTCCACCAAGTACAATCTTAGGATATGGTTTAGTATGACAATCAAACCTGCATAATCCACACTCAGGGTTGCTGGAATTTGTGAAAGGAAACTTCATAGCTCCAAGGCCTCCACACTCGAATTCATCGGCGCAGTTGGATTTGGTGTTACCTTCTACTTGAGCTAGGTGAAATATCATTAAACAACACAGAAACAAGAAAGCAGATGCCATACCCTGTACTCTATATGGACCTAAAAAGCAAGAAAGCTGGAGTTATAGTTTCTTATGCAATATCAAACTTGTAATCTGGTTTTCTATGATGCTGATTTGGAACTTTTCCACAAAGACTGAAAAAAAAAGGAAACAAGCTTCAAGTGAGGGCCAGGATGGAAGACTTTTCCACTCTCCTTCCTCATTGACTTGAATTGTTGACTCTTAATCATCTATGCGATACTTCTTCTCCTTTTGTGTTAAGCATGATCTAATATAGAAAGACGGTGTCTTTCCGAAGTAAAAGGTGCAGCATTTTGGCTCACATCATATATCTATGAGAGAAAGGGAAGTTGGTAAGTATTTCGGTTATGGTCATTTTCCTGTGAACTATAAAGGTATTTTAATTTAGGTTAAAAGCCAATTGAAAAAAATGTTCCTCCTCAATTTTTGCTTTGGTAGTTGATGCTGGATTTTTTCCATTGTTTTTGAACTTGCAGAATTTCTTCTTTTTTCTTTTTCTTCTTTTGATTTTGTTCTTCAAAAACACATGCGATGACATTGTATTGTGTACAAGTTTTTTTGAAAGTGCTTTAATATGAACTTTTGTATGATTTGCAGAGAGATTGTAAGGGTTTTCTTCCATCACAACCTCACATATCACATATGTTTCAAAATATGGTTTTATTCTCACAGACCAAATTTGATAATTTTCGTCTGTGAAAATTTGTGGGGCATTCAAAGAGAGACTGTTGCTTGCCATTATTTTGGTTAAAAAATGATTTAGAAAAGCCCGTGCGTTGAAAAAAACACCAATTGAAAAGGTAGCCTTGATGGGTTAAAATGGGTAGCCCTAATGGGTTAAAAAGGTAACCCTTACGGGTTAAAAATGTATGGTAGTTCTTTGGAAGATTTCACAGATCCCTTAAGATTAATGAAGCTATGATATCACTGTTGGTGTTTTTTAAAAACAAGAAGTAACAAATGATAGACATATTTTAATGTTTAAAATTAATTCTTTTTAAGTAACCAACTATAAATTTCGAACTTTGCGTAGTAGTTAGCAAACTTCTAATAAAGTCATGAATGTCAAATTTGAGCTCAATAAAAATATAGATTCACGACAATAAGAATTTAATATAAAATTAAACCAAAAAAGTCTAGTAAAGAAAAAACACAAAGATATACAATAAAAAGGAAAAATACAACATAAACATCCTTCATAAAACTTTAATCATAACAATATAGTCGAAAAATAATATACAAATCAATACATAATTTTTCTAGTTCTTGTCGACACCTTCTTTCATCACCAATATAAATTTAAGAGTCGTCTTCATAGAGTCAAACTAAAATATGACATAAATTAAATAATACAATGATTCACCATTTTAACTATAGAATGAAAAGAATAATAATCTTAGGTAACCGTTGAAACTAAAAAAAATGAATTTATATATATAAAAATTAAGGAATATCAAAAGGTATAGGTTATGAATATAAAATATATGAGAGTTATGAACATTAAATATATCAATTGAATGAGTAATTGTATATAAGATATGAAGATTAATATTTAGAGCAAATAAAAGAGAAAAGTATTACTTAAATACTAAATAAATTGACCAGATTTAATTGTTATAGATTGGCGCGTGTGTTCAAGTGTTACAGAAGAGATCGTAGACTCGACGAAATAATACCCATATGAGAAAGATAAAGTTAAAATGGATTGCTATGATTATTTGTATGCTCATTTTTCATCAGTCAAATTATTCAATGGAGGAGTAGAAAAGCCAACAAAGTGACAGTTATAATTTTCATTAAATGGAAAAGGAAACATAAAAATAATGAGGAAAAGTACTTAATGAGTCAAAAATACAAAAAATAAGAAAATATAATAATAAATAAAAATACCTATGATTTTTTTTATTTGTTGGTGTTGTAACAGTCTCTCTGCAATACAATTTTCAGATTAGACATACTTCAATAATAAAAAAAAATCATTGTGCCACATAATTCTTTTCAATTTTCACAAGTATATAGCCAAATAAAGATACCTGCCATTTAAGGTATCATCTCTTCTAAGGTTTTCATGGAAATCAATTAACACGCAAAAATCATATCATACCTTTTTCAGTCCACCGATGATGTTGCTTTTGTATTCATACGTTTTGAGTCCATATTTATAAATAAAATAAAAAGTTAGAAGTTTTATAGTCATTTGACAGTTTCACCCCAAAAAGAATAGGAATTGATTGTATCATGTCATGCTATGACTCTTCACTATCTCATTTACTGCAATTCTTAATTTCCTTCGTAATTCTTCACTCTACCTAATTGACTGTTGCTATTCATTTTGCTGTTAGAGGAATCGTTAAATTTTATTATAATCCCCATGTATATATTAAATTCTTAACCATAAAATTAGCTTGAAAAAGTCAAACAAAAAAAGGGGGGAAAAATGATAAATGCAATTGGAGACTATAGAGAGGTGACACATCATCTTGTTTTTTCCTACTAACACGTATGTGTTAAGTAAATTGAAAGAGAGAAATGAAAATAAATACAAAAGAAAAGAAAAAGGTTTTAAAAATATAATTAAATTTAGTTGTTAAAAGGATAAAAATATCTAATTTAGACTTTCTATTGATATTTTCATTTTTCAACTTTTGACTTAACAACTTCCACTTTAAGTACATAATATGATATAATTAGTATTTAATGTTTAATATTTAATTAATTTATTTTTTAAAATTAATATTTTGATTTAGTATAGGGATAAAATGGTAATCCAACTTTGCACTTTGGATCTTCCCACTTATAATAATATATGATGGGGCAGCACAAAAAGATTGAAAATGTCTCTCAATGGATTGAAATGGCTTTCAGTTGATTTCAATAATTTTCTTAAGCATTGAGGTGCTTTAAATAGCCAACATAAAACACATATCTGCATAATTTAAAATTTAAACAACCTAAAATATCTCAACAACATAAACAAACTAACTAAAATTCAAAATTCAAATTTATTCAAACTAAATAACTTATTTTGCTAAAAGTTACTGCAGTAACTAAAAACAAACTTCAATACCGTCTCCTGATTAACTAAATGGCCAAAACTAGACATTAAAGAGGACTCGTGCCTGTTCAAATACCATGTGAAAGTGTGTGACCATCTCATCTAAAAGCTTTAACTATTAAAGAGAGCACACTTTTATTTACTTAGAATTCCCAACACTAGAATGTTATGCTGTCTTGATATAACATTCTTCTCAATGATCCCTTTTGTATTTTTTTTCTTAGAGAAGAATCATGTAAACAATTCACATACTACTTTCTAATTGCTAATTTTATTTCAATGCAACGCTCAAGGATCGAGTCTTAGCAGTTTTTACTTTTTTTTTTCCATAAAGATGTAAAACAAAAAAATGAGTTTTCTTTCTTTATCCAAAATATAAAGTGATGGGAAAAAGAAATGAATGACAAGGAAATAGAAAAGGGATACAAGATAGCATGGTTTCTCAGACAATTACCCTATCACTCCCAAGAACGTCCAAAGGAATGCTTGTTTCTCTTGTATAAGATAAGGCAGCTCCATTATCATAACATCTTACTTAGCTTGCAACAAGTTCAATCTGGTAAATAGCACAGATGAAAAGATCGTATATCGATGGACCCTTTGGGTCCTCACTACCTAGTCTGCAATTCACATAAGAACACCTTGATCAAACTTTTCTTCTTGAAAATATAACTCAGTAGAAAATTGAGAACAGTAAGTCAAGAATACTAAATTCCAGAAAGAGGGAGATAATTCTAGGTGATACCCATTTAAACGGTATCACGGTGATCGAGGGTATCTGTTGTAGTCTCCTTATTTAGTCTTGGACAGGCCTCATCTTATATGCTAACTTTTGGGATTGAATTAGGCTCCAGATCCATTTTCTTAACAATGATTAGGGACATGCCAACCACCACATATCTGTAGAAAGAGACCACAATTGGGCTAACCAATAAGGCAATACCATTCTCAAATTGTCTGGAAATTATCTTGTAACCAGACAAATTACTGAACAGGTAAAATGAAAAGCTCTAATTAGGTCTCCTTATTGTGCTGACAATTATGGAATTCCGCTGGGCAAATCACTCTTCTTTTAGCATTAAATCATAAAGAAAAACACGAATTTACAGCTTCTTACATTCAAGGACATCTAAACACATCAGAAACTGAACCTGTAACAATACCAGTTTTTGCTACAATTACATAACAAAATGTGACTACAGTGATATTAGCTGAGATATGAACAATTAAAGACTAGGCCAGCTCCAGTACTGATGAATCTATATCTGTTCTTGAGGGAGAATAAAGATAAGGCTTGGGAGGCATTTGCAGAGAGCCTAGTTTCCCTTCTAACATTTCCACAACCTTGCTCATCGATGGTCGACTTGAGGGATCAGCTGTATGCACCATGAACTCACCATCACCATCTTGCTTGCACATTCTTTCTCCTCTTCATTCATTGTTCCGATTAATTGAAGTTCTTTGTCTAGCTTAATTCGTCGATAGAGCCAATGTGGAAAGTAGATTTCACTCGTACGATCAACTCCAACATCAACATTTTTTCTTCCTCCAACCATCTCTAGGACCATCATTCCATAGCTATAGACATCAGACTTGTGCGACACACCTCCCAAATTTCTGCAAACAATTTCTGGAGCAATATAGCCTATAGTCCCTCGTGGACCTAACATCGACACGATACTCTCCTGTTTCATGCACAGTTTGGCAAGACCAAAATCAGAGATCTTAGGACAAAAATCTTCATCAAGAAGGATATTATGAGGCTTTATATCAAAATGCAAAATACGAGTGGTACAACCACGATGCAAGTACTCCAATCCTCGAGCAATGCCTAGTGATATTTTGTACAGTATTGGCCAACCCAATTGGCGAACACTGTCGGATGTTTCCTCGTATATAAATTTTTCAAGAGATCCATTTGGCATAAATTCATATACAAGAGCCCTTTTACATCCCTCAAAACAAAATCCCACAAGGCACACAACGTTAACATGTGAGGTCTTGCTAATACTTGCTACCTCGTTAATGAATTCTTCACCTTTTAGTTTCTTCAGGACCTTCACAGCCACATGACTTCCATTATGCAGACATCCTTTGTATACAGAACCATATCCTCCTTGACCAAGTTTATTTTTGAAGCCACTGGTGATTCTTTTGACTTCTAAATAGTTGTATCTCTTTGGAGCACATGACCCATAGTTCTTTAAAAATGCTTCAATATTTTGGTGATCCTCAGCATTAGATTCCCAAAACCTGATGTATTTGTACCAAAAAATCTTCTCTCTGAAGCAGAAGAGTAAAACCAACACTCCAACTGTAAACAAAACTGCACCTGTGGAAAGCAAAGTGAAGTCATGCACCATCAGAGAATATAAATCAAACATCGACAGGCGAAAGAATGTCCTCTCAACTCCACTGTCGGTACGTTGTGTAATCCAAAGTACTTGTCTCTCCAATTTTTGAGATTTTAACCACAATGAAGAAGAAAATCTAAAGAAGAAAGAACCCTGCAGCTAATGAATATTAATTACCTGCTCCCAGAGTCAGTCCCCACTTGCTTCTAGTCGTTTTTGTATCTAAAAGAAGAGGAAAAACACTATGAAATATTATCAATATTTGATACGAAAACGAGAAAGGACTTTATGAAATATGCACTAGACCTTGAGCATGTGGATTATTTTCTTGATGACTTTGAGCTTGTGGATTATTTGGATATGTACAGTGAAATTTGTTGGTTATATCAGTCTGGCATTGACCTCTGCCATAGTGACATTGGTTAGAGTCCTCAGACAGCTTCCATTCTACTGCAAAAGTGGCGCTTAACATATTGAACAAACCACCATCATCTGATCTTGAGTGGACTGGCATTCTGATAAGTGAACAGTTGGCAGGAAGATTGCCTGCTCAAACGTCTTCGTCTTCACCTTGGCGAAGATTGTAGTATATGCTGAAGTCTTTACAAACACTGTACATTTTATAACCAGCAAAATAATCGTTCCTCTTCTGGTTAATTTTTGAGATGTTACTACTTGTGATGTTGCATTTGAAGAAGTTGAGACTATTCATGATTTTGAAAGAAACAGAAGGAGAGTTTGATAGGGTGAAATTTTCGTTAAAGTTTTGGCACTTGTGTCGCATCAACATGGTTTGAAGCTTGGGGTCCCCGAACTCAACTATATAACTATACAACATGTCTAAAGCATAATACCAATCTCCACCAGAAATCAGTTGGATTCTTGGAACTGGTTTAGCATCACAACCAGATAAGAACATTATTCCACAGTCAGGTTGTGTGGTAAGAGAGAAAGGAAATCCCAGGTCAGTAAGATTTCCACATGAAAAGGACTTTGGACAAGTTGAATCACTTATTCCCTTTGTCTGAACTAAGTAACTGATCAGAAGAAAGCATATAAAAGTAGTGAAAGTCATATTAAATCCTTCAACTGATCAAGCAAAAGTCACTTCCTATCTCAAGAAGAGGAAAAATTATGAATTCAGTTGTTCACTGCACTTGCATTTAATAGCATAGTGAATGTGGAAAAGTTGTTAAAACGTACAATAAGGGCTGTGAGGAAATCTTCAAAGCACCTTATTGTCAACAGAAAGACTTGAAAGTCATGTAGCAATAACTAGACTACATTTTCAAGCATAGTGAAAGAAAATGACTTGATATGTATCCAGGATGCACTTCATTTTAAGATATCCTCTCAGACCCAAAAGGGCTTTCAAAATATTCATTTGGCCCATGGGCCAGCCTTGGTCATGTCTCAAGGGCCGGTTGGCTTTCTTGGGCTGGGCTAAAAGGCCTCGGTCTTTTCAATGGACTCAAATAAAATTTAGTTCAGCCCTTACTCTTAAATAAAGGGCTAGGCACCAAACCATGATAGCATAACTTCATCAGCTAACAGATGAAACAAGCTACTATCATTTGATTTTTCTGCTGAATTTGCTGTCAAAGGACAGCTACTAGGAAGAGCAAATCCTGGATAATAATTGACTGATATGTTATAGTATAGTATGAAACTATCACATGTTAGAGTGAGTCCCAAATTGGTTGGGTAATGGACATGTGGTGTCCTTATATGGACTTGGACAATCCTCCCCTCATGAGCTAGCTTTTGGGGTTGAGTTAGGCCATTTACCATATCTTTACATGGTATCAGAGTCAAGTCCTGGGTGTGAAGGGGGTGTCAGAGTGGGTAAAAGTCCCACATTGGTTGAGAAATTTTTATCAAAAATCTGGCAACTTCGATTCTTCAAGAATGTTTCAAGAACAGGTCCTTAAGGTTGACAAAAACATGCTGAAACCTTTTTGTACAAAGAAACATCAATATGTTGTTTTAATAAAGATGTAAATATAGTTTTCTTTCTTAACCCAAACTAAGATCCAAAATTTGAATCTTACTTAGCTTGCAACAGTCTAACGGTCTTACCAAGATCCAAACTGCTAAATAGCACAGATGAAGAGATCGGATATCCATTTTAACGGTCTCACAGTGGTCAAGGGTATTGGTTCTAGTCTCCTTATTTGATCTTGGAAAGATCTCATCACATATGCTAATTTTTGGGGTTGAATTAGGTTGTAGATCCCAATTGGGCTAACCAATAAGGTAATCCCATTATCAAATTGTCTGGAAATTATCTATTGCCAGACATATGCTGAACAGGTAAAATGAAAAGCACTAATAAGGTTTGCTTATTATGCTGACATTCCTCTAGGCAAATCACTCTTCATTTAGCATTAACTGATTAAGAAAAGCATGAATTTACAGCTTCTTACATTCAAGGACATCTAAACACATCAGAAACCGAACCTGTAACAGTACCAGTTTTTGCTACATTTCCATAACAAAATGTGACTACAGTGATATTAGCTGAGAAATGAACACATAAAGGCTAGGCCAGTTCTACTACTGATGAATCTACCTCTGTTCTTGAGGGAGAATAAAGATAAGGCTTGGGAGGCATTTGCAAAGAGTCTAGTTTCCCTTCTAACATTTCCACAATCTTGCTCATAGATGGTCGATTTGAGGGATCAGTCTGTATACACCATAAACTCACCATCACCATCTTTCTTGCACATTCTTTCTCCTCTTCATTCATTATCCCAATTAGTTGAAGCTCTTCGTCTAGTTCAATTCGTTGATAGATCCAATGTGGAAAGTAGATTTCACTAGTGCGATCAACTCCAACGTCAACATTTTTTCTTCCTCCAACCATCTCTAGGACCATCATTCCATAGCTATAGACGTCAGACTTGTGAGAGACACCTCCCAAGTTTCTACAAACAATTTCTGGAGCAATATAGCCGATAGTTCCTCGTGGACCTAACATTGACACGATACTCTCCTGTTTCATGCACAGTTTGGCAAGACCAAAGTCAGAGATCTTCGGACAAAAATCTTCATCAAGCAGGATATTATGAGGCTTTATATCAAAATGCAAAATCCGAGTGGTACAACCACGATGCAAGTACTCCAATCCTCGAGCAATGCCTAGTGCAATTTTGTACAGTATTGGCCAACCCAATTGACGAACACTGTCGGATCTTTCCTCATAGATAAATTTTTCAAGAGATCCATTTGGCATGAACTCATATACGAGAGCTCTTTTGTGACCCTCAAAACAAAATCCCACAAGGCTCACGATGTTAACATGCGATGTTCTGCTAATACCTGCTACCTCATTAATGAAATCTTCACCACTGCCTTTTAGTTTATTCAGGACCTTCACTGCCACTTGACTCCCGTTACACAAACTTCCTCTGTATACATTACCAAATCCTCCTTGGCCTAGTTTGCTTCTGAAGTGACCGGTGATTCTTTTGATGTCTGTATAATTGTATCTGTTTGGAGCGTATGAACTATAGTTCTTTAAGAATGCTTCAACTTTTTGGTTATCCTCAGCATTAGATTCCGAAAACCTGAGGCACTTGTACCGCATAATCTTTTCTCTGAAGTAGAAAAGTAGAATCAACAGTCCAACAGTTAATAAACCTGTACCTGTTGAAAAAAATGAAGTCATGCACCATCAGAGAATATAAATAGAACTAATTCTGAATGTCTTATGCACTATCAAGGAAGTAGTTTGCCTTTGGGACTATGCAAATAGTAGATATGTACAACAAAATGCAGTCAGTTATCCGTACGTTGTGCAATCTTAAGTACTTGCCTCTCCAGTTTTTTGAGATTTTACCACAATGAAGAAGAAAATCTAAAATGATATGCATGGAAATTCTGAAATAAGAACAAACTGTGCAGTTATTGTATTCAACTACCTGCTCCCAGAGTCAGTCCGAACTTTCTTCTAGTCGTTATTGCATCTAAAAAAAGAGGAAAAATACTATGAAATATTATCAATATTTGATACAAAAATGAGAAAGGACTTTATGAAATATGCACTAGACCTTGAGCATGTGGATTATTTTCTTGATGACCTTGAGCTTGTGGATTATTTGGATATGTACAATGAAATTTGTTGGCTATATCAGTCCGGCATTGACCTCCGCCATAGTGACATCGGTAACAGCCCTCAGACAGTTTATATTCTACTAGAAAAGCGGGGCTTAACATATTGAACAAACCAACATCATCTGAAATCGAGCGGATTGGCAATCTGATAAGTGAACAGTTGGCAGGAAGATTGCCTGCTCGAACGTCTTCATCATCATCTCCAGGAAGCTTGTAGTATATACTAAAACCTTTACAGCCATTGTACATTTTATAACCAGCAAAATGATCATTCTTCTTCTGGGTAATGTTTGCGGTGCTCTTACTAGTGCTGTTGCATTTGAAGAAGTTGACAAAATTCATTGGGACGATTTCAAAAGAAATAGAAGGAGAGTTTGGTAAGAAGAAATATTTGTTAAAAGCCTGGCACTCGTGTTGCATCAACTCGGCATGAAGCTTGGGGTCCCCCAGCTCAACTGTATAATTAAACGGATTTCCTAAAGCATAGTACCAATCTCCTTCAGGGAACAGTTGTATTCTTGGAAATGGTTTAGTATCACAACCAGATAAGAACATTATTCCACAGTTGGGTTGTGTCGAAAGAGAGAAAGGAAAGCTCAGGTCAGTAAGATTTCCACATGAAAAGGACTTTGGACAAGTTGAATCATTTCTGCCCTTTGTCTGAACTAAGTAACTGATCAGAAGAAAACTTATAAAAGAAGTGAAAGTCATCAGATCCTCCCACTGTTCAAGAAGAGGAAAAAATATGAATTCAGTTGTTCACTGCACTTGCATTTAATAGCACAGTGGATGTGGAAAACTTATATTAAGGGTTGTGACTTCAAAGACTTGAAGTCATCTTGCAATAACTAGACTACATTTTCAAGCCTAGTGAAAGAAAATGACTTGATATGTCTGGGATGACTTCATTTTAAGGTAACCTATACGAGTCCACCACACCCCACAGGAATAGGTCCTTGTCACACTTTGAAGCAGCAAAAGCTAAAATACAGAACAAAATAATACAGATGTTTACATGGAAACCTCTATGCTCAAGGAAGGAAAAACCACGACCTGCTCTTCACTATCTTCAAGCAACAAGTGAATACAGACTCCAATAGTCATGTGAGGATCAAACTCTTAATCCCTACTACCTGTAACACCTCTATTACAGAATGAGCCAAAGCAATAGCTCTATTGCCCATTATATCAACTAACTCTAGTCTAAGTTGCTCGGACTCTTCACTTTTGGTGCCACATCCGTGTCGACACGATATGGGTGTGGGTGTGGGATCCGTGTCCAATTTGGTCAACCAATTTTGGGTACTTTGACCAAAATCGATGGGGAAAGTCCGGACAGTTTTAATGATTTCTATAATCAATACAAAAGCTAAGGTGAAATTGAAGAAAATGGAATACCTTTTATATAGAATTTTCTATGTCACTCCTTTTCCTTTAATCTCATTCCAAGAATCTCCTCAAGTTCTCCTCATAATATCTCATAATTTAGGTTTTATAACTCTATTTTTAGATATTTTAATTATTTTTAGGCGAATTCCCGCACCCGTATCCATACATGGGTTCATGTCCCCGAATCTTAATTGATCATGAAGGATCCAACCTCTGGATCTGCACCCGTATCGGACACCCGCACCCGAGTCCGAGCAACTTAGACTCTAGTTAATATAGACTTCAATCACAAACTACACAGTTAACTCTAACTATGCTCATTGTTAGCTGGAATGATAAAGACACGATCTACTCCTTTATAGTGAACGGATCTTATAGGTTGAAACACACAAGACACAAACTCTTGATCAACAACTAAAGACACACTTGATAACTCTATAAGGTCTCTTGCAGTTCTTGAAAGCTTGTGTTCTTCTTGAGAGAGACAAAAGGCACTTTTTGCTTGATGTATTTTGGTTGTAAGAACTGGTAGTTTCATGTCAACAAAGGTATATTATCCTCTGAACGAAATAACAAGTGTCTTCCCATTGACTGAGAGCTCTGTCCTCTTTTCCCGTGCTCACCAACCGTACCAGTGTTGGCAGCTTTACAGCTGTTGCCCATTTGTCCAGGTACATGCGCAACTCATGGGACCAGGTTCCATTATTTGTTAGGATCGTCAAAACAACAAAGTTACATAACCCCTCAGTCTCAAAATATTCATTTGGCCCATGGGACAGCCCAACCCAGCATCGGTCAAGCCTCAAAGGGCTGGCTTGATCCCATTTAATCACAATCCACCTCAACAATTAGCTAATCAGACTCAATGAAGTAAGGAATAAAAGAGACAGAGCTAAAAGGTATGAAGAAAGTACTTGAATATATGAACATCAACTGGATACAGTACCAAAAAAAAAGAAAAGGAAAGTATGTCTCATAAAATAGGATAGAGGGAGTAACGCATTCAGTTGTTGAAGAAAATACAGCTTTTGCTAAAAGTTAACAACAAAATAAGACTAGGCCAGTTCTACCTCTGTTCTTGAGGGAGAATATAGGTAAGGCTTGGGAGGCATTTGCAAAGAGTCTAGTTTCCCTTCTAACATTTCCACAACCTTGCTCATCGATGGTCGATTTGAGGGATCAGTCTGTATGCACCATAAACTCACCATCACCATCTTTCTTGCACATTCTTTCTCCTCTTCATTCATTATCCCGATTAATTGAAGCTCTTCATCTAGTTCTATCCGTTGATAGAGCCAATGAGGAAAGTAAATTTCACTCGTGTGATCAACTCCTACATCAAAATTTTTTCTTCCTCCAACCATCTCTAGGACCATCATTCCGTAGCTATAGACATCAGACTTGTGAGAGACACCTCCCAAGTTTCTGCAAACGATTTCTGGAGCAATATAACCGATAGTCCCTCGTGGACCTAACATTGACACAATACTCTCCTGTTTCCCACACAATTTGGCAAGACCAAAATCAGATATTTTAGGACAAAAATTGTCATCAAGTTCCTATTATGAGGCTTTATATCAAAATGCAAAATCCGAGTGGTACAACCACGATGCAAGTACTCCAATCCTCGAGCAATGCCTAGTGCGATTTCGTATAATATTGGCCAACCCAATTGGCGAACACTGTCGGATCTTTCCTCATAGATAAATTTTTCAAGAGATCCATTTGGCATGAACTCATATACGAGAGCTCTTTTGTGACCCTCAAAACAAAATCCCACAAGGCTCACGATGTTAACATGCGATGTTCTGCTAATACTTGCCACCTCGTTAATGAAATCTTCAGCACTGCCTTTTAGTTTATTCAGGACCTTCACTGCCACTTGACTCCCGTTACGCAAACTTCCTCTGTATACATTACCAAATCCTCCTTGACCTAGTTTGCTTCTGAAGCGACTGGTGATTCTTATGATGTCGGTATAATTGTATCTGTTTGGAGCATATGACCCATAGTTCTTCAGAAATGCTTCAATATTCTGGTGATCCTCGGCATTAGATTCCCAAAACCTGAGGCACTTGTACCGCAAAATCTTTTCTCTGAAGAAGAAGAGTAGAACCAACAGTCCAACAGTAAATAAACCTGTACCCGTTGAAAAAAATGAAGTCATGCACCATCAGAGAATATAGATTAAACATCGCAAGGAGAAAGAATGTCCTCTCAACTCCACTATCCGTACGTTGTGTAATTTAAAGTACTTGTCTCCCAAATTTTTTGAGATTTTACCACTAGGAAGAAGAAAATCTAAATGATATGCATGGAAATTCTGAAATAAGAAAGAACCCTGCAGTTAATGGATACTTAGCTACCTGCTCCCAGAGTAAGTCCCCACTTGCTTCTAGTCGTTATTGCATCTAAAAAAAAGAAGAAAAATACTATGAAATATTATCAATATTTGATACGAAAACGAGATAGGACTTTATGAAATATGAACTAGACCTTGTGCATGGGGATTATTTTCCTGATGACCTTGAGCATGTGGATTATATGGATATGTACAGTGAAATTCGTTGGTTATATCAGTCTGGCATTGACCTCCGTCATAGTGACATTGGTAACAGTCCTCAGACAGTTTCCATTCTACTATAAAAGAGGCGCTTAACATATTGAACAAACCACCAGGATCTGATATCGAGCGGACTGGTAATCTGATAAGTGAACAGGTGGCAGGAAGATTGCCTGCTCGAACTTCTTCATCATCATCTCCGAGAAGCTTGTAATATATGCTGAAGCCTTTACAGCCATGGTACATTTTATAACCAGCAAAATGGTCATTCTTGTGGGTATTGTTTGGGGTGTTGCTACCAGTGATGTTACATTTGAAGAAGTTGAGATTATTCAAGATTTTGAAAGAAATATAATGAGAGTCTGGAAGGGAGAACTTTTTGTTAAAAGCCCAGCACTTGTGTTGCCTCAACGTGGTTTGAAGCTTCGGATCCACGAGCCAAACTGTATAATTATATGGATTTCCTAAAGCATAGTACCAGTCTCCTCCTGGAAGCAGTTGGATTCTTGGATATGGTTTAGCATCACAACCAGAGATGGGAAGTATTCCACAGTCAGGTTGTGTGGAAAGAGAGAACGGAAAGCTCAGGTCAGTAAGATTTCCACATGAAAAGGACTTTGGACAAGTCGAATCATTTCTGCCCTCTGTCTGAACTAAGTAACTGATCAGAATAAAGCATATAAAAGAGGTGAAAGTCATATTAAATCCTCCCACTGATCAAGCAAAAGTCTCCTCCTATATCAACAAGAGGAAAAATTATGAATTCAGTTGTTCACTGCACTTGCATTTAATAGCATAGTGGATGTGGAAAAGTAGTAAAAACTTATATTAAGGGTTGTGACTTCAAAGACTTGAAGTCATCTAGCAATAACTACACTACATTTTCAAGCCTAGTGAAAGAAAATGACTTGATATGTCTGGGATGACTTCATTTTAAGGTAACCCCTCAGTCTCAAAATATTCATTTGACCCATGGGCCAGCACATCCCAGCCTCGGTCAAGCCTCAAATGGCTGGCTTGATCCCATTTAATCACAATCCACCACAACAATTAGCTAATTATATTCAAAGAAGTAAGGAAAAAAAGAGACAACTAAAAGGGATGAAGGAAGTACTTGATTATTTGAACTTCAACTGGATACAGTAGAAAACAGATTACAAAGGAAAGTGTGTCTCATAAAATAGGACAGACGAACTAGTAATAAATTCAGCTGTCGAAGAAAAATACAGCTTTTGCTAAAAGTTAACAACAAAATAAGACTAGGCCAGTTCTACTTCCGATGAACCTACCTCTGTTCTTGAGGAAGAATATAGGTAAGGCTTTGGAGGAATTTGCAGGTAGTCTAGGTTCCCTTCTAACATTTCCACAACCTTGCTCATCGATGGTCGACTTGAGGGATCAGTCTGTATGCACCACAAACTCGCCATCACCATCTTTCTTGCACATTCTTTCTCCTCTTTATTCATTATCCCAATTAATTGAAGCTCTTCATCTAGCTCAATTCGTCGATAGAGCCAGTGTGGAAAGTAGATTTCACTAGTACGATCAACTCCAACATCAACATTTTTTCTTCCTCCTACCATCTCTAGGACCATCATTCCATAGCTATAGACGTCAGACTTGTGAGAGACACCTCCCAAGTTTCTGCAAACAATTTCTGGAGCAATATAACCGATAGTCCCTCGTGCACCTAACATTGACACAATGCTCTCCTTTTTCATGCACAGTTTGGCTAGTCCAAAGTCAGAGATCTTAGGACAAAAATCTTCATCAAGTAGGATATTATGAGGCTTTATATCAAAATGCAAAATCCGAGTGGTACAACCACGATGCAAGTACTCCAATCCTCGAGCAATGCCTAGTGCAATTTGGTATAGTATTGGCCAATCCAATTGGCGAACTCTGTCGGATCTTTCCTCATAGATAAACTTGTCAAGAGATCCATTTGGCATGAATTCATAAATTAGAGCTCTTTTGCCACCCTCGAAGCAAAATCCCATAAGGCTCACGATGTTAACATGTGATGTCCTGCTAATACTCGCCACCTCGTTAATGAATTCTTCACCACTTCCTTTTAGCTCATTCAGGACCTTCACTGCCACATGTTTCCCATTCTGCAAACTTCCTCTGTATACATTACCATATCCTCCTTGGCCTAGTTTGTTTTTGAACCGAGTGGTCATCTCTTTGACCTCTGAATAGGTGTATCTCTTTGAAGCATATGACCCATTGTTCTTCAGAAATGCTTCAATATTTCGGTGATCCTCAGTTTTAGATTCCCAAAACATGAGGCACTTGTACCAGAAAGTCCTTTTTCTAAAGCACAAGAGCAAAATCAAGATTCCAGCACAACAGCCCAAGAAAACTGCAACTGTGGAAAAAATTGAAGCCATTCACTAAGAAGATAGTCTGTTATTAGGGTAATTCAACTAGTACAAGTGTTATTTACAAAAGAAAGATTTGGAAAGAGCACAAGGGATAAAAGTATTAAGCTTTTTTATCATTATTATTGAAGAAATAAACCTACAAAGGCAAAAATCTTGTGATGGAGAACAACATATTTGTAGGTAAATACCTGTGACAATCACTTCCAGTTTTCTATTTCCTGCAACTATAGTAAACAATGCAAATTTAAGTTAAACCAAGGGAAAAGAGAACTAAATCCTTTAATGTGAACCATGAAAAAAGCTTCTCCTTACCATTGTTGGTATTGGTATTAGAACAATGAAAGTTGTTAGTAGTATTATCAGTTTGACACATGCCTCCTGTATAATGACACTGATTACAATCATCAGACACAATCCATCCTAGTACAACTTCATCTGTTAACAGATGAAATAAGCCACTTCCATTTGTTTTTGCTTCTGAATTTGATGTCAAAGGCAACTGAATAAATGAACAGCTACTAGGAATAGATTCTTGATAAAAATGGATGGAAATGTTATAGTATAATATGAAACTATCACAGACATTGTAACTTTGATAACTGCTGGAATTGAAAAATTCTTCATTTATACTCTTTTGGCTTCTGTTGCATTTGAACAAAGTGAGTAAGGGATCAAATCTATATGTTATTGAAGGAGAAATAGCGATCGAGAAATTTTTATCAAAAGTCTCACAACTGCTCTTCTTCAAAAGTTCTCCAAGACTAAAGTCATTAAGTCTGATAAAAACATCAGCTTTTTCAAGAGCTTGATATTTCACCCCATTCAATTCAATAATAGGATTTGGACTAACATCACAATAAACTTTGGACAATCCACAATCAAGTTCAGTGGATTTGTAGAAAGGAAAACTCAAATTTGTTAAGTTCCCACACTGGAATTCTTTAGTGCAGTTTGGGTAGGATGTTTTCTGTCCTTGAGCTGAATCAAAGCACCAAAAGTGAAACAAAACGAAGACGAAAAAACAAGAGAACATATCCATGATGAACCCTTTTGTACAAGCAAACATCAATAGCAGCAAAACATATAACTGGATTTATTTAAACTAAAATATTAAGATCTGAAACAATTCTTGATTTTCCAAAAAAGCAGAAGACTAAGAACTGTACTGCAAAGACTTGGGATTGGAAAAGTCTATGTATTAATTGTGAATTGGTGGGAAGCTAAGAATTTTTATTCAAAATGAATTTTTCTTTCTCCTTTGGGTCACAATCAAATGTAGCTAAAATCTTGTATCTATTCAGTTATGTAAAATTTATGTCCAAACAAATACATGGTGTGCATCTATTGATTTGGTTTAAATATCGAGTGCCTATGAACTCCTCCCAATAATTGATCTTATTATACTATTTTGGATACCGACCGACACTAGTGTTGCATTTGAAGAATTCAAGATATGAAGAAGCAAACAAAAGAAAAAAGACCAAGACATGTGGAATTCTCTCTTGCTAAAAGAAAAAGATAATACCTCAAGAAAAGGACGAGTAGATATTAACTTAATTGTTAAATTAAATTCGTTTTTGTCATTATTACAACAACAACAAACTCAGTGTAATCCCACAAGTGGAGTCTAGGAGGGTAATGTCAAGTGTGTAAGAAGACCTTGTCCCTACCTTGAGAAGGTAGATAGATTGTTTTCCATAGACCCTCCACTCAAACACGGATGAAAAAGATGACGTAGCAACAAGCAGGAACAACAACAAGAAAATACAATAGTCAAGAATGAAGAATCAACTGATATAAAGAGTCAACAACATTATTAATATTATTACAATCCGAACTACTCCTAGTACACGCAGTTCTCCAGTCAGTCTTACACTGCAGGTTTCAAAATATGATATTTGAGGTCAAGGTTGTTAGTAGACTTTGAAATTTCTCAGAGAGCTAATGTAGATACAGATTAGAAACTCTGTGAAATGATGACATACAGAGGCAACAATTGTGTACTCATTGACTAAACTAGCTTCAGAATCAATTGACATTTCAGCACATTTTCCTTCACCATCTCCAAGTACAAAATAAGTAGTTCTAGTGCAAATTTAATCTTTCAGATTAATCTCATAACTACTATCACACTTTTTCATTTGATAGAACCTATTTACATTATTGGCTGACATATAGTATGCTCTGATGCCAATGTTCAACAAATCACTTTTTAATTAACTAAGATATGAGGCAGATATCAGAAAGAATTACTATAACAAAATTGTAGACACACTTGGCAACGATGCACGAGTTAAGTGACTTTAACCCCACTTGGTCGTTTTCCTTCCATGGCATCCTTCTTATTACAACAGTCAGCACATAGAAATGGACCTTGCCAAGGCTTTGAGCTTGTCGAGAAAATTGAACCAGCATGTACTGATATGCCTTCACTTGCAGCAAGGTCAACCTGGCAAACAGCACAGATGAAGAGACCGGACATTGATGGACCATTTGAATCCTCACTCCCCAATCTGCAATCCACATAATAACACAATGATCAAACACTTCTTCTTGGAAATATTCATAGAAAATTGAGAAAAAAAAAGTCAAGAATACTGAGATCCAGGTAGAGGGAAACATGCCAACCACCTTGTATCTATGTAAGGAGACCACATTTAGGCTAAATCTCAACGCTTATCAACGTAACAACATGGTTAAATAGTTATGGTATTTAACAATCAATCTTGTCCAATTTATTCAATTCAAAATCAACAGAAACAAAAAGCTTCATGAAGTATTAAACTAAAGCAAAAAGGCTTCAAAGTTCAAGAGAATTCTGACCTTTCAGTAAGAATTGCTGAGCCTTCTTCAAACAGTTCCTCTACAATGCCTACAGCTGACAGCTTTTTCGATAGTTTAGCAGCAGATTTATGCGACTTTCTTCTGAAGAAAAGAGATCGGAGCTTGTTATACTTCTTGGGTGGAGTTGCAGGCTGTACAGTGTTATCAGGAGGTATTATGTCAACAATTATGCATGTTGTGTCATCCTTCAACCCTCGCGTCCTCAAAGCTTCCTAGACAATTAATGACATAAATGAGTTAAAGATATCATCCTAAACACTTGTTATAGATGCAAAGATTCGTGTGAGTTCCACTACCTTCACAACTTGTCTAGCAGCAAGCTCAGCAGGCAAGCCACGACAAGACTTGGCAGCCATGTCTGATGATATGGCATCCCAAACTCCATCAGATGCAATAATTAGCCTTCCACCTACAGCTGATAGCTTCACAATGTTGAAAAGGTAAGGGCGTGAGCCATTCATGAATTTACTTGTCTCTACACAAGACATCAGATATAGAACAGAAAAGAGTACACCGGGATTTGGTAGGAGGGTAAATCTTAAGATGGTTTAAAAGAGAGTAAGAAAAGTAAAGAAAAGCAAGGTATTACTTTCACTTGTTTGACAAATGGTATTGGAACAATGAATTCCCCTACATCCATATCTCCGATTGATCTTGAAAGGCATAAACCTCCTGGCCAACAGCGAAGAGGACCAATCTGCAGATGCAAAATGAAAGTTTTATTTCACACCCATGATATGATATCGGAGATGCAAATTTACAACTCACCTCAGTACCACCAAAAATACTAAGTCTTCCTACTTCGCCTCCACTTGATGTGACACGCTCCCTTCTGCAATTAATTAAGAGATGATGAACATTTTCTGATCAACACACCAGATTGAAAGATTTAGAAGATGGACACTTACTCCTCCGCATTTTCTTCAAGCCTATGATCTACAGTTAATTCTGAAACAGCACCACCCTGAGTATCCAAAATGCAGCGGGAATCTCCAACAGACGCAACTGTCACAGTCCATCTATCAACTATCACAAATGTAGCTGTAGTTCCAGATGTTTGTCCTGCAGTGACAAATGAAGTCATATAAAATTAGCACTATTGAAGCATAAAATGAAAATAACAACTAGAAAGTGAAATGCAGAAAGCACAAATTTCATGCCTTTACTCTGGAACTCCTTGTCAGTTTTCACAAACCCTGCAACTAGTGCACGGGGCAAAGCATGAAGCCACTCATCCCTTCCGAGTCCACAAGGAATAGCACCCAAAACATGATTTAGTAAATGATCCCTTGAGAACACTGCTGCTGCTGTCCCATTATGTCCATCAAAGATCTGACCGAAAGAAGAATTACAATGGAAAATTAATCAACTGAAGAATCTAGCTGCAAGGACCATCATATCAGCTGAACCTCAAATAAAATTCCACCAGCTCACAATTTTGGTCCCAAAAGTAATATTGAACCATATCAATACTTAACAAGCTTGAATAAAATGGAAACACTATGGAACATACAAAACAAATACAGTGACAAGACCATCAACCTTCAGTCACTAGTCCAACTTTAAAAAACAATTCTACTGAATAAATCCAAATAATGATTGTAAATGGCCTATAGCTAGAATGGGTGACATCAGACTGGATTAATAGGTGTATGGAACCAATGCAAGAAAGACTGGAAATTTTACATGTAATCGATTGATTAAGACGACAAGTTTGTCTAGTAGAAAGATGGAGAAATGGATAAATGTATCAGGGTGCAATGAACCTGAAACTGAGTGAAATTGATACAAAAATTCACATATCGACCCCAATTAATGTGGTGAAAGATGGAGTTTGATGGGGAAAAAAATGGAGAAATACATACCGCAAACACAGAGAAGGTGGATGAAGGATTGCCTTGAACTCTCTGGCAATCTGTCGTCATCAGATAATAATCCTCACCTTTCTTAGACTGAGCTGCACATCCATATCTTACAGTTGGCTTCTCCATTTTTTCATTCCGCAATTCTCTGCTTATCAGTGCTGCTAATGGCACAAGATCATGATCAAATCTATGCCTCTCTTCTCTTGACTCCATTTTCGACCTACAAACTATTCCAAGTTAAATCTACCTAATTCCACCACGACGTTGAAACTTATATCTTCTTATAGTCGAATCCGGAGAATATGAACCTCCCACGTTCTTCTTTTCTTTTAATCCTGAGATCACTTCTATTTTTTTCACATCTCAGCTCATCAGAAGAGCTGTACAATAGTCAAGAATATAGCTCTTAATCAGTCTATTCGATCCAACAAACATTTACTCCCTGACAACCTCAAAGTTCCCAAATAAGAAGTATCCCAAAGCTTCAAACTTGAACCCCAAATCCAATCATACACCACATAAACAACATGAAACTTCAAGAACTTCCAAACAATTTCATTCCCGAAGTTTCGAACTTGATCCCCAAATTCAACCACAAAAACACCTAGAACAAGTATAAAAACAACATGAAACTTCAAGAACCTCCTAACTCCATTCCCAAATAATAACTCTCCCAAAGTTTCAAACTTGATCCCCAAATCCAATCACACACAACAAAAACACCAGAACAAACATACAAACAACATGGAATTTCAAGAACCTCCAAACAGTTTCATTCCCCAAGAAGAACTCTCCCAAAGTTTCAAACTTGATCCCCCAATTCAACCACAAAAACACCTAGAACAAATGCATAAACAACATGAAACTTCACGAAGCTCCTAACACTTCCACTCCCAAGAACTCTCCCAAAGTTCCAAACTTGATCCCCGAATTCAACCACAAAAACACCTACAACAAATACTTAAACAACATTAAACTTCAAGAACCTCCAAACAATTTCATTCCCAAATAAGAACCCTCCCAAAGTTTCAAACTTTATCCCCAAATCCAATCACACACAACAAAAACACCAAAACAAACACACAAACAACATGAAATTTCAAGAACCCCTTAACATTTTCATTCCCAAATAAGCACTCTCCCAAAGCTCAAAACTTGATCCCCAAATCCCATCACACCAAAACTTCAAGAATCTCCAAACAATTTCATTCCATTAAACTCCTGTTTTAAAACAGCCCAAATTCCACCATACACACACACACCCAAAAAAACTTGGATAATACCTCATAAAGACAACGCCTTTTTAACTTACTATGTTTTTCCCCACAAACAAAGCCAAAATGCAGATCTGATAGTGACTGCAGAGACAAAGAATTTCACTCCAAGTTAACAAATTTAATACAAAAAACTAAAAAAAGAAACAAAAAACGCGGATTGCTGACAAGATATGAACTGTAATAAATCAACCATCAAATACCCATTACTTAAAAAAGTAATTTTTTCCTCAGAATAAACAAACATTCTTGAATATTATACACATAAATCTCACATGAATAAACAAATGCTGTGAAATTAAACAAAGATATAATCTTTTAAGAGTAATTAACAAATAAATTACATAAAAATGTAATCTTTTTTAAAAAAATTGAACCTTTTCTTGTTGAAGAAAGACGATGGAAAGTGAAAGAGCTGACACTCTTGAGGTACTATGAACTTTTTTTTGTGTGTGTATTTTCTGTTCGTTTTACCTACTTTCTGGTACAGACATAAGCTATATCTATTTATCAGACAAATTTTAAGATTTAAACTTTATAATACGTGTATTTATTAATTATTTTTGTAATGAAAAGTTGTTTTTTAACAAAAAAAAAAGGTAATAGAGGGTAAAACTGAATTCATTTTGAAGAATTCAACAATATATTTGGTCATTTTTCCTTAGAAAATACAATATTTTAGGACATATTTATGGACTAATCAAATCTGAAAAGCCGAAACTAATGGTAAAAGCTAGCAGATCAAACCTTAAAACCGTATAGTCCTTGGTACATTAGTGTTTTTAATATAATAATAGCACGGATTAACCACTTTTCACATGTGGAATTTTATGTTGTGTTGTGAAATTTCTTGAATCGAGTCTAATTTTTGTAAAGTGTTTTTAATATAGTAATAACACGGGGTAATCACTTTTTACATATGAAATCTTATTTAAATGTCTTGAAATTATGTAATAGGTGATTATTTTTCAATTTCATAATGAAAAATTAGTTATTTATATATATATTTAGATTAATATGATTCAAAGCGATTACGAAATATCGAATTAAAAAAAATAGAATAAGGTAAACTATTGGTAAAAGGCATGTGATATGAAACATCAGACACGAGCAGAAGGATTTTGACACCTTTTGCCATGTGCTTTTATTTTTTTTAAATAAAATAAGTTTAGAACAAAATGGAAATATAATTGTGGTTATTTGTATGATTGAAAAATATTTTCTGAAATATAACCATTTAAAAAAAACATATTTTCTAAATTAAAAAAAAAAATCCCTCATTCTTTTTAGCAAGAAAAGATATCCTAAAATGATTGTCGTTTTAGAAATTCAAAAAAAGAAATAATAATTATTTCCAACTATATCATTGTATTGAAGAACTATTTCTAATAGCGTTCAATTCTTAAGAAACATTTAATAAATAAGGGTAAATTATACAAACAAACAAATAACAACATACGGATAAGCTTCTTGATATGTGTGTAAGGAGAATCGAACCCCTATTGAGATGGATCATCAAATTAAGCATAAGCAAGTTCCTTCATTGTCTCTAGAACAAGTGACTAATTATTAATTATCAATTTTATTGGACGTGAAATAGGTTAAATCGATACTTTTTTGAAACAATCAATAAATTGAGGAAAAAGAAAGTGATATTGTTGATTTTTTTTTCTTCATAATTGTGGTTGTAGTTTGAAGCCTTAAGAAGCAAGTAGGATATGAAAAAGTGAATGTCATGGCACCAAAGGAATGTTAAAAGATTATTATTAGGTTAAATTCTAAGGAATAAGACTTAAGCAAGTGGGCATTCAATAAAAACTTAAGTAAACATCACAAGTCACAACCTCTCCATAAATTATACTTTATGAGTATTTGTTCGTTTTTAATCAGACGTCTTGAGTTTGAATTCTAGTATGAAATTGCTTTTGTTAGAGAGAGTTTTACCTTTCAATTAATGTGGGATTTCTTGACGTGAATTCATGTTTAATCGGACTCCAATGCAGATATCGAATGTCGAATTGGAAAAAATATATTTTATAAGCATATAAAAGAAATTCTAGTTTGATTAATTTGAATTAGCGTGGTATAAAAAACGCTTTCTAAGATTTGAACCGAGTGATTGGAAAAAATATGTATATATTCATCTCAATAATTCTTGATATGAAACAAATATTGAGTGTACTTTAATACTTAAAAGGAAGTTTACTTTACAAGACTAATAATGAAATAATTATGGCTTCCAATTGGTATTTATCCGATTGAAACCTATTATTTGCTACTCATTATAGGAATTATAAGTTATCATTGAATAATAATACATGTAAATACTTTTTAAAGTATACTCAATATATTTTCTTCAAGTGGAAGGACTTTGCCTAAAAA
The DNA here is from genome assembly GCA_029582545.1 of Solanum lignicaule. Classification (NCBI taxonomy): domain Eukaryota; kingdom Viridiplantae; phylum Streptophyta; class Magnoliopsida; order Solanales; family Solanaceae; genus Solanum; species Solanum lignicaule. The sequence continues at coordinate 26,527 of JAJOOF010005155.1, forward strand.
AATTTCAACATTAAAATAAGTTCATGTAGTTTTTTTTTTCTCCTTCAATGATTTTTGAGCTATTGCCCTTTTATATGCTTGGAAAAGAAGCAAGTCACATGGGAAAATTTAATACAAGATTAAATGGGAAAACTATGAATGAAATAAAAAATTATCATGTTAAGGGGCATTTCCCGCTTTAATGGATCTAATGTAAATTCAAATTAATCAGACTTATAGTGAATTCCAGACATCAAAATAACAAATGCAAAAAACAAAATTAGGTGTTTTACCTAATTAGAAATCTCACATTCAAGCTATGAGAATAGAATTATTTTTGATAGAAAGCGTTTTACAGTTTACTTCCCATTTTGAAAGATACTCATGTTCAAATATTACAAATAACTTTTCCAAAATTATGTTTAGTACTTTGAAATTGAACAAGAATTATAAGATGTCAAGTCACAAAAATAAGTTGATGTAACAAGCATTTACTTTTCAATGCATTAATGAAAGAGGGAAAAAACAGGTGAGTGGATTTTAGTTGGAAAAAATATAATATGGTTTTTTTTCTATTGAAAGTGACTTGAGATGACTTTGGCCTAGACAATTGATGTTGTTACTCAACTTGGTGATTTGTGTGATTTCAAGTGCGTTAGTACATAGAAACATTTATATAACAAAATTGTCATCTACCTAGTTTCTATACTCTTAAATTTTAGTCCATTATTTAGCAATGTATGATGTTTGTACGATGCACTATCGAGAAAACGATCTTCAATAATTATTTACAACTTAAATGGAAGAAAATGATCTTCCAAATTGAAAACTTCATGTGCTGATTTTTTGTGTTATATTTTACTGATCTTCTGTATACGAAAGGAAGGAACTGAGTAATGTACCATTATCATTGCATTTGTTGCAACATTTGTAAAACACAAATATACTCTGGCGATAACGTATTCTATGGTAATATCACTAAGAAATATATAGTAGTATGAATTTTTTTGTTGAGAATATAATTAAATAATAAAAGTATGTCTTTTCTAACAGTTTAAGCTTTTAAATGAGATAGTCACACACTTTAATATGATATCAGAGATGATCACACAGTTCAACATCTAGGGAGGAAATTAATTTCTCTTACATCTATCAAAAGAAATTCTTTTTTTTTTCATAACTATTACTCCCTCCGTCCACAATTATTTGACAGGTATACTAAAACTAGATGTCCAAGATTAATTGTCAATTTAAACAATCAAGAAACAATTAATCACCTTTTCCCAATTTTGCCCTTAATGATAGTGCAGTTCAATTGAAAAGTTATGTAGACTTTTGGTATTCTTGGTATAGTAGGGTTATATTAGTCAAATTACACATTCTATTAAATTTTCCTTGAGGGGTGTGCATGACCTTATCCTGATAAACAATTGTGGACGGAGGGAGTAACACTGTAACATATATTTCCACTTCTGCCTTTTGTTAATTCCAATAACTCTTTAACAGGCTGTTAAAGATGTACATTTGGGCCATACATGTCTGGGCCTGTTTGTTCCACAGTCCATTAGCTAAATAAATGATACAGTCCACTATAAAGTTGTTAGGTAACCATTGAGCATCGAAATTCATTAGTCTGACGAATTTGAATTCGTATGTAAAACTCAAGACAAACTCATTTATAAAAAATAGATAAAAATGAAGCAGTATTATGATTTAAACTTTATGAATTATGAATTTTAGGACAATGAAGCGGAATCTAGAATTTTAGCAAGCAATGCATTGGTGTTTCCTCTCCTCAGCACCATGTTGGCTTTCTTGCAATTGTTTCTCTTTAATACAAGCAAATTTTCATTCGATTCTAATTAATATATTATGATTTTAACGTTGTCACTGACAGTTTAGTCTAGCATACGGAGGGGCCTATATGGTTGGCAGAAAGTAATCACACCCAAGTCGGTTACTTTGCCTCATGTCACCCTTCCAAGACATCTCAGGAAGGCTCCACGTGATAGTTGGACTAAAACTATTGAGTTTAGCCAAAGTTATAGGTAAGGTAGCTTTCTAGCTCCGCGCCTCCACCCCTGGTTGTAGGATGGAATCAACTTTTTGAGTGACCATTTAAGAGATTAACTCGGAAAGTCAATAGAATGTGAATATCAAGTGAAGTCATCTTGATATTAGACAAGTACCTATTTTATGTAGCCCACAAGTATGTGAATTGGATTAAAAAAAAAAAAAAGGAACAACACCCTCCTCCCTTAGTGATATCTTCTACATTTTCTTTATCCTGTGTGAATATGGACTATGTCTCAAAAGCATACATTTTTATTACAATTTCAAGCTTAGTCAAAGAGTTTATTGATCAATAATTGCAACTTCTTCGTTAAAAACTTGACCCCGATAGAGTTATCTGGTACTTGTTGCGAATGAAAGGTGATAGTTATCCCGTGGAATTAATCAAGGTGCACGCAAGTTATGGGCCCTATGTTTGTCAAAAAAAAAAAAAAAAAAGCTTGACCCAGTCAAGTTTAATCTTGAAAATTCAACTTTCTAATAAATGAGGTAGATACAGAGTTGTAGAGAATATGTATAGACCAAATGAAGTCAACTTTTTGCTAACAAGAAGGTAAAAAAGGTAAAATCCAAGAAACCCCTCTTCTCTTTTTAGTATATTTTTCATTATCTACTTGTTTAGTTTGTATATTTTCAGCTGTTTTCAAGATTACAGATGAAACAAGAAAAAAGGTATCTCTTGATAGTATCATTAAACCTTTGTGTTTTCTGTTTCATTCTGCAAATAGATAAATGTTGTGCTGTTGATCCACAGTTTGTAGTATGTAATAAACCAGTAAATTGTAGATATGGTCCAAGAATAAGCTTTCCATTTTATATTGAAGATGTTCAAGAATCTTATTGTGGGTACCCTGGATTTGGGCTAAATTGTAGTGAACAAGGGTTTCCTGTTGTACATATTACTGGAAATGAGTATATAGTTGAAGATATTTCATACCAAGATGATATTTTTCAGATTAAAAATTCAGTCTTTAACAATACTACAAGCAATGGTTGTGTTTCTGATATCAAGAACGTGTCACTCGATCATCGCCCTTTTAAGTTTGTTAAGGAATCAAGAATTTACTTGTTGTCAAAGTGTAATGGATCGATATCCGAGGATGTTTTGAAGCACAGGATTGGTTTTGGTTGTGGTGGAGAAAATGGGAATGATTGGGGTCTTGCAATGTTTGCTGAGGATGAAAGCTTTGAGTCTGCATTACAAGTGTGTAAAAATCATGTAATGGTACCAGTAGAAATGCTTGGAAATGAAGGGAGTAATCGAGTTATTGACTATCAAGTGCTACTGAGAAGGGGGTTTAGATTGAGCTGGATATCAAGTAACTGCAGTGAGTGTGCAGAAAGTGGAGGACGTTGCGGATTTGATGTTATCGATTATAAATTCAAATGTTTCTGCACTGACAGGCCTCATGCATCGAGTTGCCCACCTACCAGTAAGCCCCTATCTAGCAGTTAATTTTCCAGTATAATTATGCAGAACCTTATCTTATGATTAGGCACCGTGCTTTAGGTTCTTTTCTTGTGATTACCAAGCGCACAAAAAAGTATCGTTTGATCATCTAGGCATCAAGATACAGCTGCATTAAGCATTTGGATTATGTGTTAACCACAATTTTGCGCAGCCAACTTTTAAAAAAAAAAGATAAATATAAAAATTGGTGGTAGGGGAAGGGGAAATGGGGGAGGGGATTACAAGATGGGGAATCGAATACCAACATCAACAAGGTGAAAGTTCAGGTAGCCAACCAATTGAGGTACGAAGATTTCCCTGCGCAGCCAAGTTAATATTCTCGTAGCAGCTAATTACTTCTCTGATGAATGGTGCCTTGTTCTGATTAATTACCGTGCAATTTCGGGTTTGACCTATTGTCCTGTTAACCCTGTGGTTATGCCAGCAGTATTTTCTGTTCGTTACTTGTTGAAGTTTAGAGTTAGACCTTCTCTGCTATGTTCTCTATCTTTCATCGGCTTATCTTCAACTTAGTTCAATTAGATAGTAAATCTTATCCAAAAGAGTTTCGTTGTGGAAGAATTGGAACCATAAGTTATCTTTTCCCACCTCATGTTCTATTTTGAGTCTACAACAATATTACTTTGTACATTCAAATGCACAAATAACAGTACACGGATTAATAGTTATTTTCAAAGTTATAAGAACTACTCGAGTTGTGATGCCTTTAGCTTATAGTGTCATAAGCCAAGAACAGATCAAAGACATAGTATTCCAGCTAGCGATCTTCCTACAAATTCATCATTCACCTTCAGAACCAAAATCTACTGATTTACTTGATCTATTGACTCCTAATTTCACATTAGATTGGGAATTGTCGTTAAATTATTCCAGCTGTCCTCATAGAGAAGGGCGGTACCAAAGTGACATAGAAAACAACTTCTTTTGCTGCAGAGGTATTGGATATAAGAAGCCTGTCAGTTGCTTCTGTATGTCTGGATTCATTTTTGGAAAGGATTTAGATGTGTGTTGGTTGGTTCATTCCAAGATGTTTAATATGTCAACGTGAACGGAAGTGAATTGCTTTAACTCTTATTGTGACTTATTAACCTTTCATTTCTGTGTATTTGCAGAAGCAAAAAGAAACTTGGGACTGATTCTAGGCACAGGTACATGTCTATTATCTGTAATTAGACTTGCACAAAAATCTCCTATTGCCTTGCAAATGTTGTAATTGTTGTGTTGCCTCAAAACCAGGCTCTTTCCGGTGCATGACTTTCCTTTTTCCCCCACATTTGCAGTTTTCTCTTGCATCGGAGTCGTGATTTTGCTCTTCTGCTTGAGAAAGAAGATTTTCTGGCACAAAAATATCAGGTTTTGGGAATCTATAGCTGAGGATCACCGAAATATTGAAGCATTTCTGAAGAACTCTGGGTCATATGCTCCAAAAAGATACAGCTATACAGACATCAAACGAATCACCAGTCACTTCAAAATTAAACTAGGCCAAGGAGGATTTGGTAATGTATACAGAGGAAGTTTGCGTGACGGGAGTCAAGTGGCAGTGAAGGTCCTGAATGAACTAAAAGGCAATGGTGAAGATTTCATTAATGAGGTAGCAAGTATTAGCAGGACATCACATGTTAACATTGTGAGCCTTGTGGGATTTTGTTTTGAGGGTCACAAAAGAGCTCTTATTTATGAATTCATGCCAAAAGGATCTCTTGAAAGGTTTATCTATGATGAAAGATCTGACGGAGTTCGCCAATTAGGCTGGTCAATATTATATGAAATCTCCCTAGGCATTTCTCGAGGATTGGAGTACTTGCACCGTGGTTGTAACACTCGGATTTTGCATTTTGATATAAAGCCTCATAATATCCTACTTGATGAAGATTTTTGTCCAAAGATCTCCGACTTTGGTCTTGCCAAACTATGCATAAAAAAGGAGAGTATCGTGTCAATGTTAGGTCCACGAGGTACTATAGGCTATATTGCTCCGGAAGTTGTTTGCAGAAACTTGGGAGGTGTCTCTCACAAGTCTGACGTCTATAGCTATGGAATGATGGTCCTAGAGATGGTTGGAGGAAGAAAGAATGTTGATGTTGGAGTTGATCGTACGAGTGAAATCTACTTTCCACATTGGCTCTATCGACGAATTGAACTAGACGAAGAGCTTCAACTAATCGGGATAATGAATGAAGAGGAGAACGAATGTGCAAGAAAGATGGTGATAGCAAGTATGTGGTGCATACAGACTGATCCTGCAAATCGACCATCGATGAGCAAGGTTGTGGAAATGTTAGAAGGGAAACTAGACTCTTTGCAAATGCCTCCTAAGCCTTATCTATATTCTCCCTCAAGATCAGAGGTAGATTCATCAATAATAGAACTGACAACAACAACAACAACAACAACAACAACAACATACCCAGTATAGTCCCACAAGTGGGGTGTGAGAAGGATAGGGTGTACGCAAACCTTACGTCTACCTTTGTGGGGTAGAGAGGTTGTTCCCGATAGACCCCAAGCTCAAAAAAATCGTTTTGCAGAAAATGGTTTGAAAGAAATGCAAGACAGTTTAGAAGAACAATTTTCTTTGTTACAAAGGTAGACATATCCATATATGTACTTAATTTTCAAGGTCAAGTTAACATTATCCCCTGTTTTAGATAGTTTTTTTTTCTTCCAAATATTGGGGTAGGGGCAGGGACGGAGCCATGTGTGAGCAAACTTGTCTCCATTCCAAATTAAACACTTAATCTCCTTCTATCATTAATAGACTTTTTCGCTTAATCAGAGATGGGTTTTATAATCTGAAACTCATAAATGTTGGTGTTGCAAATGTAGCAGGAACATCAAAAATGGGTTACCTTCAGACTATCTGGTTTAAAGTTGCCACAGGTAACTCATCTTCTTTTTTCACAAATTTAATTTAAGAGGAGATGCACGGATTCCCCAATGTAGAGATGTGAAAGATTGACTATGGATAGTTTCAGGAGAGGTAGAGGTAATTAAACACGACATGACACACGTTTAGCTTAATGAGGACATGACCTTATATAGGAGGTTGTGAAGAACACAAATAAGGATAGTAAGTTAGCAGATAGTAAAGCATGGTCTCACTTATCCTTTCCCATTAGTAGTCGTAGTATTACACCTGTAGTTTCTTGTTGCTAGATCTTTGTTACTATCTATCTCTTTTTATAATTCGATTGTAGTATTTTTTGTAGTAGTTACGGTTGAGAATCTTTGGTCATGCTTTCTATAGTATTTTTCCATGGTTTCTTCATTTTTGTTATTTCCTTTTCTGAACTGCTTTTTTTTTCCTCAAGCAGATATTCTATTGACAGTCTCTCTACCTCTTAGGTAGGGGTAAGGTCTGCATACACCTACTCTCCCCAGACTCTACTTTGTAGTATTACACTGGAAATATTGTTGTTGTTGTATTCTCTGATGGGGCATGACTTCATTTTCTTCCCATAGGTGCAAGTTTGTTTACTGTTGGACTGTTGGGTTTACTCTTCTGCTTTAGAGAAAAGATTTTGTGGTACAAGTGCCTCAGGTATGGCTGACAACGGGACCAGAATCGGGACTACCGGACCGGGACGGACCGGAACCGGTAATTCCGGAAAAAAATCAGTGTACCCGTCCCGGACCGGTAATGGACCTGTACCGGACCAGACCAGAAATCGGGTCCCAATTGTTATAATTAAAAAAAAAAAATTATTAAAATTAGGAACATTACTCAAATAATATTAAAACTCTTATAATTTTATTAGAAGCAAAAAAATTTATACTTTTAAAGTTTTAAATACAAACTTTCAAACTTTAAAAGTATAAAAGTTTAAATTTCACAATTTAAAACTTTGAAAATTTAAATTCAAACTTTAAAACTATAAAACTATAAAAGTTTAAATTTCACACTTTAAAAGTTTGAAAATTTAAATTCAAACTTTAAAAGTTTAAATTTCACCCTTTAAAAGTTTGAAAATTTAAATTCAAAGTTCAAACTTTAAAACTATAAATAGTTTAAATTTCACAATTTAAAACTTTGAAAATTTAAATTCAAACTTTAAAACTATAAAAGTTTAAATTTCACCCTTTAAAAGTTTGAAAATTTAAATTCAAAGTTCAAACTTTAAAACTATAAAAAGTTTAAATTT
>JAJOOF010005156.1:0-19849 GCA_029582545.1 Solanum lignicaule
ATATTTATTTTATATGATGATTTCATTATTATTTTTTATTGAATATTTTTGTGTTATCAGTACTCATCTCATATTTTGTGTTATTTTTTTAAGAAACATCTTAGATAATTGTATTTTGGTTGGACGAAAGAAATATTTTGGAGCACAAGTTAATTATATGTTTGTATGCAAACTTTACCGAAAAAATCCAAAATTTTGGAAAAAAAATCCGAGGTTTATTATTTTGGTTTGATTTATAAATTTAAAATTCGACACAATGATTTGGTTTGGTATTTGCAAAACCTGAACCAACCCGAGGTTGAAAAACTCTAAAAAAATTTGAATTTTATTAGTTTGATTTGGTTTATATATTTAAAAATTTTACACAAATAGTTTGATTTGATATTTGAAAAATACGAACCAATCCGGTCATGTACACCCCTATATGAAACAAACTAACTACCTTATTTTATAAAAATGATATAAGCGTAAATATCACTCTATCACATGAAATGAGTTAAGCATAAATATTACTCCATCTATTGAAAAAGGCATTACATAGTTAGTTACAATGCAGTTAGTTAGGGTCATTTTGTAAATAACAGAAGTTAGAGGACTAGCTAGTAAGGAGTTAGTTAGATTAGTTACAATAGTATTTTTCTCATTGTATAAATGTACAGAGCTTCCAAGTTTGGGTTAATTAATTCAGTTCATGAAAAGTAAATAGATCTGAGTTCTTTCTCTCTGCATCCGATAACATTCTAGAGCAACAAAAAGTGTTATTCAAGCTATCTTCATCAAGATAGCTAACATGGTATCAGAGTCTATGCTCTAAACACGAATTGCTTAATCAATTCACTGAGTAGGATCAGGCGAAGCCATGGCAATCGTCGATAATGAGCTGCCAGAGAAGTTGAGCCACAATCATCTACTCTTTCTGCACAATATTGATAATTCAGGAGTTCTGCTCAGTTCAATTCAATTGACTGGAGCTGATAATTTCTCTGTATGAAGTCGAGCAATGAGAATTGCTATAATTGATCGTAATAAACTTAGATTCATTGATGGTTCCTGCAAAAAGGACTCATATGGTCCAAATCTGGAGAATCTATGGGAACGTTGCAATGCAATCGTCTTGTCATGGATCATGAATTGTGTTTCGAAGGAATTACTTGGAGGCATTGTCTACTCTACGAATGTTGCTGCTGTATGGAAGGATCTGGCAGAACGATATGAAAAAATTGACGGATCTCCCATTTTTCAGCTGCACAAAGAGATTGTTAGTGTCTATCAAGGTACTAGCTCGATCTCAGCTTATTTCTCTAAACTGCGTGAACTATGGGTAGAGTATGATAGTATAGCTCATGTCCCTCGCTGTGATTGTGTCAATTCGAGAGAGTTTGTAGTGTTTATGAACAATCAAAAATTGCTTCAATTTCTTATGGGGCATAATGACTCTTATGAACAAGCTAGGGGATAGATTCTAATGATGGCACATTTGCCTTCCATAAACAAAACGTACTCACTATTGATTGAAAGAGAGAGCTAGTGTATCATCTCTCAAACATCTAGTAGTTCTAGTTCGTCAGAGCTAAGTGCAATGTTTACAATTGGTAACAGTTCAGCCGTTGTGACTAAGCCTAAGTCCTACACTAGCTCTAGCTATGATCCAAATGTCTTTTGTGACTATTGTAAAAGAACTGGACATACTCAAGGTGTGTGTTATAAACTATATGGATATCCTCTTGGTTATGAAAGAAAGAAGAAAGGTCCTAATAACTCATATGGGAGAGGAAGGAATCTTAGTGAGTGAAGACCATATCCAAATGTGATTGGTGATACTGATCTAGACTATGGCAGCAGTATGAATCAGAGATCACATGATTATGGCAGAGGTTCTAGGCAAACTGAACATACTGATTACCACAGAGGTATGACTGTGTTACATCAGCAATATAATCAAATATTAAACATGTTTGGTCAGTCTAATATATAGGGTGGCACTGAGGCAGCACCTCCTCCACACTCTGCCAACTTAGCTCAGGACAATCACTCTTCAGCAGGTAATGCAATTGCTCTAACAGCTAATTCTACACACACTGGTTGGATTGTAGACTCGGGTGCAACCAATCATATGACCCCTCACTTAGCTATGCTTGACCAGAAACTCCAAATTCCCATTGATAAACATAGGAGGGTACAATTACCTAATGGTGATACTACCATCACCACACATACAGGCTCATGTAATTTGACTTCCAAAGACATTATCAAAAATGTTCTTGTTGTTCCTGATTTTAAATTCAACCTACTCTCAGTATCACAACTTACTAAAGACTTACATTGTGCAGTGTGTTTCTTTCCTGATTTTGCTATCATTCAGGACCTCTATAGTGGGCAGGTGAAGGTGATTAGTAGAGAAAATGTTGGTCTCTATCTTCTTCCTGCTCCCACCTTCCACTCAGACAAAACAAACAAATGTTATTCTTCCTCCGTTCTAGGTGCTGATCATGCAACTGAAGCTCAAATTCCGTTGTGGCATCAAAGGCTAGGTCACACTTCTTCCAGTGTGCTTTCACATGCTCTTGATCTTCCTACCAGTCAGTGTTCCAAGGAGATTCATAACTGTCTTGTTTGCCCTTTAGCTAAACAACATAGATTACCATTTCCACATAGTACTTCTATGTCTTCATGTTCTTTTCACTTGCTTCATATAAATGTTTGGGGTCCTTTTAATACTCCTACATATGATGGTAATAGATTATTTGTTACTATTGTTGATGATTGTACTCGAATGCTGTGGTTGTTTCTAATAAAAGTGAAAAGTGATGTTTGTGTTGTCTTGAAAAACTTTTTCACTTTAGTTAGAACTCAGTTTAATGTTGTGATTAAAACCATTCGAACTGATAATGGCTCTGAGTTTGTCAACACTGAATGTCAAAGATTATGTACAAGTCTGGGCATTGTTCATCAGAGAACATGTATTCATACTCCTCAGCAAAATGGGATTGCTGAAAGAAAGCATAAACATATCCTTGAAGTGGCTAGGGCAGTCAGATTTCAAGGTCACATTCCACTAAAGTTTTGGGGACATTGTATTCTTTCTGCTGCTTATATCATCAACAGGTTGCCCTCACCTGTGCTCAATGACAGATCCCCTTATGAAGTTTTTCACAACATTAAACCTACTCTTCATTATATGAGAGTTATGGGATGCCTATGTTTTGCTAAAAATATGTATATTCATGACAAGTTTCAGCCTATGAGTGTGCCTTCCATTCATATGGGTTATAGTGCACATACTAAAGGATATATTCTCTACAACATCACAAATAGAGTGTTCCTTCTCAGCAGAGATGTGTTGTTCAAAGAGTCTGTTTTTCCATATGTTGCACCTTTCACTACTGCCTGACATCTATTCCCTGCAACTACTACATCATTTGATGAATCCCATTATGATATTATTGATCCAATTGTTCCATCAGCACTTCTTATAGTTGTACTTGAGTCTGTGCCTGTGTGGTTTATGATGGAGAAGGTCTCAGAGAACTACCAAAGCCCCTTTATGGTTACAAGACTATGTAGCATCTACTCATCTCAGTACTAGCAAAACAATATATTCAATTGATAAGTATATTGGTTATGATCACTTGTCATCCTCCTATCAGGCCTTTCTATCTTCCTTTGGTTCTGAGGTTGAACCTGCCACTTTTGAAGAGGCTTGTAAGAATCCTAGGTGGGTTGCGGCTATGCAGGCAGAAATCTCAGCTTTGGAGGCACATCACACCTGGGAGGTGGTCCCTTTACCTCCTCACAAGAAAGCTATAGGCTGCAAATGGATATTCAAAATCAAGTATCAAGCCTCTGGCCAGGTTGAAAGATTCAAGACTAGACTTGTCGCAAAGGGTTTTAATCAAAAGGAAGGCCTAGATTACAAGGAAACATTCTCTCCTGTTGTCAAAATGGTGACAATTAGGAGTATGTTGGCTCTTGCAGCTGCTGAACATTGTCATATTCATCAGATGGATGTATCCAATGCATTCTTTCATGGTGACTTATTTGATGAGGTGTATATGACTCTTCCTCAAGGCTTTCTACTTCCTAAGGGATTTACTGTACAGAGGGAGAAACCAGTGTGTAGGCTCACTAAATCCCTGTATGGACTGAAACAAGCTCCTAGACAATGGAATGTGAAACTCACAGATGCACTTATCAAACTTGGCTTTGTCCAAGGTCATTTGGATTACTCATTGTTTATCAAAAGGGAAGATACCTCTATGGTTATAATTTTGGTATATGTTGATGATCTAATAGTTACAGGCAATGATCTCAGTCTCATTCAACATACCAAAAGAATATTATAGGATATCTTCAAAATGAAAGACCTAGGAGATCTCAGTTATTTCCTTGGTATTGAGTTTGCTATATCACAAAAAGGAATTGTAATGCATCAGAGAAAATACACTCTTGAAATCATAACTGAAGTTGGTCTTGGTGCTGCTAAACCAGCTTCTACTCCTCTTGATCCATACATACAGTTAACTACCAAGAAGTATGATGAACAAAATGGGATAAACAAGGAAGATAAACTACTTGAAGATCCATCAGTTTACAGGAGATTAGTTGTAAAACTGTTATATTTAAATGTCACTCGACCTGACATTACATTTGCTACACAGACACTAAGTCAATTCCTACATCAACCTAAGCAGTCTCATCTCAATACTGCTCTTAAAGTAGTCAAGTACATCCAAAGTGAAGCAAGGTTGGGTGTGTTGTTATCCAGCAAGAACAACAAACAACTAAAAATCTACTGTGATTCAGATTGGGGGGGCATGCTTACACACAAGAAGATCAGTTACAGGATTTATGGTGAAGCTGGGCGAGTCTCTAACATCATGGAAATCCAAGAAACAAGGAACAATATCGCGATGTTCAGCTGAAGCTGAGTACAGGAGTATGGCAAGTGCAATAGTTGAAGTGGTCTGGATAGTGAAGTTGTTCAAGGAACTAGGAGCTGAAGTTCAAACTCCAGTTATCGTCCATAATGATAGCAAGTCTGCAATCCAAATTGCTACCAATCCAGTTCTACATGAAAGAACTAAACATATAGAACTGGACTGTCATTTCATAAGAAAGAAAATTCAAAATGGCCTAGTTCGAACTGAGTATTTGAACACCAAGGAACAAGAGGCTGACATTCTCACAAAGGGACTGGGCAAGTGTCAACATGATTATTTGATGTCCAAGTTTGGTGTACTGAACTTGTTTATACCTACAAACTTGAGGGGGAGTATTGAAGAAGGCATTACATAGTTAGTTACAATGCAGTTAGTTAGGGTCATTTTGTAAATAACAGAAGTTAGAGGACTAGCTAGTAAGGAGTTAGTTAGATTAGTTACAATAGTATTTTTCTCATTGTATAAATGTACAGAACTTTCAAGTTTGGGTTAATTAATTCAGTTCATGAAAAGTAAATAGATCTGAGTTCTTTCTCTCTGCATCTGAGAACATTCTAGAGCAACATGAAGTGTTCTTCAAGCTATCTTTATCAAGATAGCTAACACCATCACATAAAACGAGTTAAGCATGAGTGTAAATGATTAAATTAATAAATGAATTAAATTACCAGAAATTTAATTTACTAATTGATATCAATAAATTTAACACGAGAAGATAATTGAGGAGTGGAATTATATTCTTTTCTAGGTAAATATTTTATAATTTTCTTTGGAGGGTTAATTTATTCATATTACGAATTAATGCAATTGATAACCTCGCTAATTAAATATATAGCCTATGATATGCCAAATTAATTTATGAACTTGGAATAAATAAATAATTAATTTTCTAGAAGGCAAAATTGTATACGCTTTGGATTGAGTTTATCTACATACACAAAAAAATGTGTGTTGTCTTTAAGAAAAAAAACCCTACATATTTTGGACTATGATTTTATATCCTAAAATATGGTTCTCTGATCTGTTGTTAATTAGAATACATAGCAAATGATCACAAATTAGATGATTACGACATTGACGAATTGTGCAAAAGTGTAACAATCCTTTCTGGTAGTTATGGGTAGATAATTGGTGAAAGATTTGGGTAAAGAAAATTTAGATAGTGACTTGAAAAATCTTAGGCTAAGTAAGTTTCAAACGAAATTTGAGTGACCTAAGGTCTAGGATAATTCGGGAAAGGGTTGGGTGATATGTCTAAGTTTGAGTCACGTTTTCTAGTACTAAGACATTACAGAATTCATAGGGCCATTCAGAATCGAATTCGGACTAGTAAAAATCTCGGTATCAAATTGGCGTAAAGATGTTGGTTTAAAATATCAGGGTTCGAAGGTGCGTTTCAAATGGGGCACTTTTGGAGAGAATTCCGAGTTTCTATTTCGTGCAAGTTGCTATAGCAGGTGTCACATCGCTATAGCGGGGGTCCGCCGCTATTGCGGGATGAATAAATTCCCGCTATAGTTGATTGGGCCATTATAGCGAGTAGGGCCACTCTAACAGGGTCAGTCGGGATTTTGTGCAGAAAAGTCCCCAAAAGCTCTTATTTTCTGCAACTTTGTTCTTGAAATTGGAAAGGACAATTTAGGACAATTTTTCAATTTTTCCACAATCTCTTCCATAAAGGTAAGTTAATTACTTCCCCAACTTGTATTTTGATTCTCGAGCCTTAGAATTGAGGTTGATAATCTTGAGGAAGAGTTTTAATTTGCATTAATGGTGGAAAGAACCCTTAGCTTGTTAGATAGAATGATCATGAGAATGACATGGGGTTTAGAATTTGATCATAATCCGGGTATCCTTAGGTTATTATTGATTGATTATTATTTGATTTATAATTGTTTTGACAAAAAAACAAGTTGAGGCATTACAAAAATGGAAAGTTCAGGCTCTTAGAGTTTCCAACGCTTGATTCGAGGTAGACGAGGGTTTGTTTGTTTTTCAAAATATGTAATATGTGCATGTAAATTGTGTTGTAGTATTATTTGTTCAATGCATGTGAAGGAAACGAGAAGGTTAATGTGGAGTGACTTCATGTGATAATCTCATGGAATGAACCTGATTATTTACTTGTGGTTTCAAGTTGGTTGTTCATTGTGATTGTGATTGCGCATGATGTTTGTGATTTGATTGATGATTGGCTCGAGTACCGCGTCGATATAGGATACTAATGTTTGGCTCTAATACCACGCCTAATATGAAATATTAACACTGATTGGCTCATTACTGCACCGGTATACTAACAGTTTGTGTGTGAGTTCTATGACAACACTGAATATGTGCATTTTGTGATCATATGGGATATGTTTCATGTAGGGGTGTAAAAAATGTGCTCAACCATAGATAGCCTGCCCAGAAATTTAAGGGTTAGACTCAAGATAATTTGAATTGGGTTCAATCTCAACTTATTCCAGCCTTAACCCATTTTAAGAGAATCATTAATTTAGCCAAATTTAATCTTCAATTTCAAACCGTTTTAAGACTCTTTATTTGCATTGATGTAATGTATGTTCCTATATTGAAGGTATGATTTACTATCAATTTTATATCTTTTAGGATTTATCTATCCATTTGTAACTTCTTTTTAAAAAAATTCTTGAGTTGAAACTCAAATTGTGGTTATAAAACATAAATAAAAATATATATAAAATTATTGAGATTAAGGGTTAAATTGGGTTGGTCAAGACCCAACCCGTTTTAAGCCCATTTGAGCCCAAAGTAAACTTGGGCAGGTCAGAACCCAACTCAATTTCTATTTCAACCTACTTTAATATCTCCAGTTTCAACACAATCCGCTCATTTGACACCCCTAATTTCATGCATTGGTTAAGTTAAGGTGGTGATTGGGAATCTGCATTATGTTGTGACTGTTGGTGTATGTGTTGGCCTTTATTACTGCTATGTAGTTATTTGTTTACATGCATGTTTTGGTTCCTACCGGTACATGATATTTGTGTACTAATATTATACTTGCTCTTTCTTTGTGGAGTACATGACATATTCAGGCGGTTGCTTCGAGACCTCAATTGTGAGAAACAAGACATCTAAACTCAAGGGTAAGCTACTTCTTTCAGGCTGCCATGGATTCTTCTTTATCTCGTTATCCATCTTTTTCAGATATAGACATTTTAGATTTTAGACTTAATGTTTTTTTGTGTTGGGTTTGCATCTTCTTATTCTAGATATTCTAAAGTTTTTCTACTATGACTTTCAGATTTTAGGGAGTTATTTTCCGCAATGATTTTTGATACTGGGTTGAGTTTATGGAAACCTGCTTCATTATTGTTTTAAAACTGCGTTTATCATTCTATAAGGTTAGTAAATGGTTCTCTCCCACTGGAGAGTTAATGTTGGTGTCTCTCACGACGATCTAAATCGTGACAAAAGGCTTAAACAATCGTGTTTAGGTAAATCTTGTTTTGTAATTATTGTCTATTTTATATGTAATTATTTGATTTTATATATATATATATATGTTTATGGTCATGCGCATGTTCCATCAGATAGATGGTTGTGTCTTACTAATTATATTACATCCAACGTGTTTATTCTTCTAGTTTCCTATCATTTATTAAAATGTTGTACTCTTTCAAAAAAAAAATATGTCTATACGTTACACTACAAAATGTTAAAATTTCATTGGTGTATATACATTTTCATTTTTTTTTAAACATAGTGGTTAATAACGAAGCACCAAAACAAAATCAATTAATTATAATTTTTATAGAATTCGTAAAAACAATGGTAATCACTAATTAAAACTAGAAAATCAAGTCTATTGATCATTGTATTGCTTAATATTCAGTTCATTTCTATAAAGTGTTTTAAAAATTGTTTGTTCTATTTATCAGGCTTTTAATTAGTACCTAATCAATCGAGCCCAAGTGAATAGGTATTTTTAATATACAAACACAACTCAAATTATATTTTGTTTAAAAGTTGATTGTTTTTTAAGTCTGCTTGTAGATTTGTTATTTTTTCCTGAAATTGTATTTAAGAAGCCATTTTGCTTATTTATTTAGTGACTTGCAAGCTTAAATATATTGACTAGTTTGATTTGCTTGCCAACAACGTTACTATCAATTTTAATGGATGATGTGACAGTAAAAATCATTGAAATCTAAACTAACTGAAAATATTCTAAAATATTCTAAAATATTCTTATGATTTTCCCATCACAAATAAATTATATATGTCCTACTTCTATTTTCCTTGATAGATAGATCGTAGTAAATATTGTATAATGTTTTTTTACTAGTATTTGCTATGTCTTTTCTTTTGTACTTTTTTTTAAAAAAATTGCTCTGATATGTGTTATTTAAATTTTTTGAAAATAATATCTCTACATCAATGTGATAAACATAAGATGTCCGTATATTTTATCCTTTTCATACTTTATCTATAGAATTTTACTATTATAATAATATTATAATTTTATTCATTATTAGATGAATTACAATAAATAATTAATTAATTAAGCTATAGAGATTATTATTTTTAATTAGGTAGGTGTAATGGGGGTGGGGTATTTTTTTTTAAAAATATACGAGGAAGAAGAAGGAGAAATATAAAGTGAAAAAATAAGAAGGATAGTGAGTGGAGAATCTTTGACCAGTTTGCATTCTAAAGTTAAATAAATTAAAGCAAAGACTATATTTTATGCTTTTGATTTTCTGTTGGAACTCATTGATAGAATTGAATATATATAAATATTGTAATAATAACATGTTTAATGTGCATCGCCGGTGGAATTCGTTGTTGTTATTATTTCTTTTCTCCCTTTTTCCCTTCTCATTATCATTAGTATATTCACGGGATGCAAAGATGAGGCCAGCATATAAATTGTTTACAAATAAAATAATTGTACGTAACAATAAACACTTTTCATTTTATTTTCTGATGTTATCCAAACTCTAGTACGACAAAAACTTACATATTGGGTGCGTACATCAAAATCATATACTATATGTTAGGTATGAGTTTGGAATCTAAATGATGGATGAATGAAAAATAAAAAGTGATCAAAATAATGTGATTAAATAATATTGATGAAATTTACTTATATCATATTTATTTAATGTGCTATATAAATTTCGGATCCGGCTCCCCTCCATTATCCTTTCTCTCAATTTCGTCAAGTGCACGTCTAGATGAGAGACATGTGTCTTATTTAAAGTTTAAAGGTCAAGATTTTATTATATTAACAAATGTCACAACCATAGTTAAGTCAACTAATTTTAGAAAACTATTTTCCAAATATGATAAGAATTACAATATATTCCATACAAAATTTGATATTTATTAATATCATTAGTTTCATCTTATATTTTTATATTTAAATGTAAAAATATAAAAATCTTCTAATCATATTAATTAATAGCTTTTGAAAATCAGTTTTTGCTATTTCCGTATTTATTTTCCTCTCAGGATATAAATTACAAAGAAGAATTTTAATTACTCGGACACATTTGTAGTTTTTCTTTACCTTCTCTTTTCTATTTTTTTTTTAATTTGTTGGGCAGATTCTAGTAAGAATTGGATTTTACCTATGGGTGGGAAATGATATGACCAACGTTACCGTGCTTTATCAAATATTCCATACAAAATTTGATATTTATTAATATCATTAATTTCATCTTATATTTTTATATTCAAATGTAAAAATATAAGATGAAATTAATGATATTAATAAATATCAAATTGTAAAAATATAAGATGAAATTAATGATATTAATAAATATCAAATTTTGTTTGGAATATATTATAATTCTTACTAAATTTAGAGAGTTGTTTTCTAAAATTAGTTGATTTAATCATGGTTATGATATTTAATTTGTTAATATAATATAATCTTGACCTTTAAATTTTAAATAAGACACATGTCTCTCATCTAGACGTGAAATGGAGGGAAGGGATAATGGAGGGGAGCCGGATCCATAAATTTCATCAACATATTTAATTTAGCGAATGTTATGATTAATAGAACGTACCTTTTAATACACTTTTTTTTTGTTGGTAGTTTGAACTTTGAATTTATATCTATCTTGTTTTCTTAAATATTAATTATTTATTGTCTGTTAATTGTATTATTTATATTTTTGTTTAATTATTATTTTCAAAACATGCATCATGCATGCTAGTTAAGCTAATTTCTTTGTTAATGTGGTAATTAGTTAGTTGGTTTAATTATCGATGTGTTATTTAGCTATTTAATATTTATATTACTTTGTTAGGTTAGTTATTATCAATATAGTTAAATATTTAATTAGTTTTAAAAAACTATTAATTAGTTAATTAATTTAGGGTGGAAATTATTATTTAATTGTTTTGCATATGATACGTATACTTGTGATTTAAAAAAAAAAATTAATTAGTTAATCGTTAACTAGTTTAATTGAAATTGGCAATTAATGAACTGAAGGAAATTGGATCGGATCACCCATGTGGGTCAATCCGGATCCATGTGAGAAGAAAACATATATATACATATATATATAATTATGTATTATATTATTAATTAATATAATGAAAAAACACAACTATTTGAATAGATGTGTCCCTTTAGAATTAAGGGTTCTCACAAGAGAAAAAAAAGAAAGAAGAGAATCTTTTCATTCTCTACCGTTCCAAAAAGAACATACACTTCTTCTGCTTCTTCTCCAATTCCATAAAGTTTGTGTAAAGATTCTTTGAAGGTTTCTTCTCCAAAAAGTGTTGGAACGAACGATTGTAACAAGTATGATTTTAGATTGTGGTTTTATATGATATAGTTCATGTTTATATACATGTGATTGCACTTTCTAACTGGTGAAACAATATTCAATGATTCCGCAAATTAAGTATTTGATTAAATTCTTCACGAACATTAAACTTCAAACTTACCAAAAATATTATAAATCATATGATAACGGATGGCAAACTTCAAATTTACCAAAAAAGGTATAAATCATACTAATAAGAAATAGTTGGCAAAAAAAATGTTTGATAAATGAATACAAACAAGATAAACCTGAAAAATAGAATTAGGGTTTAAGTCTTTAAGATCTAAAATACCAACAAGATAAACTTTAAAACAATGTACATACTAAAAAATCCAGAGTTTAGATTTTTGAAAAAAATATAACTTTAAAAGAATTAGGGTTTGATCTTGTATCTTCAAGATCTAAAACACAAATAAAATAAACTTGAAAAAATGTACGTACTAATAAAACTAGAGTTTAGATCTTGAAAAAAATATAACATCTAAGAAATTACGATTTAGGTCTTGTAACGTAAAGACCTAAAACACCAACAAAATGAATATTGAACATAAAATATTAGTTTTAAACCTGGTATGTACAAGACTTTTTGATCTATTACTATAGATTCTGGTGTGCATCAAGGCACATACTAGTTAATTAATTAATAATTTTTAACTAATTAAGTATTTAACTACATTGATGATAACTAATCTAACAAATTGTCATTAACTAATTTAACAAATTATAACACATTAATAACTATTATTTCATAATATATTGTATTATTTTGATAAATACAATCGAAGAATAATTACATACGCTACACATCAACAATTTGAAGAATAAACCTATATATATATATATATATATATATATATAATATGGAATAGCGCTACTATATATATAAAAAGGATAGATAATTAAATATAATTATTAATAAATAAATGTAAAATGAGAAAAATAAATGACAATAACATGATCACATTAATTTGATCGTTACATAAAAATATAACTTTTATCATTACAAAATATAATAAACTTTACAACACAATATCAATTTTCATCAATTTGATCGTTATATAAAAATGAAATCTTTTGTCATTACAAAATATAATAAATTTTACTACGCAACAAAGTTTTAATAGTTATCAAAATAGATATTGTATTTAAACTAACTCCAAACAAGCTATTTAGGTGGCAAATTCCACTGACATTACTTTGGGTAATATAATTGTTTGTGTGACATGCAAAATAAAATTTCTCCATAATTGGATACGTCCTCACTCCGTGCATTCTTTTTATCCAGTAAAAAAGAGAAGGAAAAAGAAAAAGGAAAACTCCCAATTTCTTTTAATTTTCTTTTGAGAGTTCAATAGAACACGCTCGTCACTGGAGCGTGGTACAACAACATTCCGGCGACTCATAGCCGACGGCGAGGTTTTCACTGACATTATCCAATTGACGGAGGGAGACGGAAGCTACCGAAAATGAGCTATACCTGTCTATTGTTGAACTCATTAACGCCGTCAGTGTTTCCCGTGAAAAGATACGGCAAATCCATATGGCCGTCAGAATTCCGGTGCCGGAAAACCAGAAAGGCATCATCATTGATAGTCTATAGTCGTCTCGAGAATTCTACCGAAAGCAATGCTCAACAGCAACAGCTTAACCTTTCCGTGCTTCGTTTCACTCTCGGTAGACCCAAAAATCTTCTATTTGTCTCTCGATTTCAATCAGTATATACGCATGTATTGTCTAGTCTCTAAAATTTGTGCCTGTGTTGGCTATTCCTTCAAAGGAATACCTGGATTGGACGAATCTTATTTGCCGAGATACATCGGCTACGCATTTGGTTTTCTTTTGGTATTGAATCACTTTCTCGGCTCAGACTCATCCGCCATCACCGCAGCGCAGCTAGTGAGTCAACAATTGTATTCAACTCTATTCATATTTGTTGTCTGCAAATGTAATTTTAATTCAGTGTATTCTGTTTTCTACAGAGAACGGAAGTTTTAGGTCTTCTTCTGGCTGTGTTCTCTGTTATAGTTCCTTACCTTGGGAAGTTTCTTAAGGTAATTTCTCTGTCTATGTATTTTCTGTTGAGATAATTGCACCATTTTGTTCTTGTACATCCTTGGCTGCTAAAACAAATCAAGCAATTTACTTGAGGCTGATCAGTTTATAAAATTATCAAACCAAAAATCAGGATATATTTTATTACCAAGTGAAAATATGTACAGAAACAAACAAGTTACTGAAGTTGCATGTGTCTGCAACTATGTATCCAAGCTACTATTCTAAGGTTAGAAATTTAGCTTCTCTAATCTTAGCTCATGTGCATATGTAATAAATGCAGCCAGCAAAGGACATTCGGCAGATCTCAGCAGCTGCATTCTTCCCTTTCCCATGTGATTCTGCTGAAGCTAATTCATCCAAATTCTAGCTACGACTACTACATCCAAACCTAGTTTTTTGTTATACCCCATTGAGCCAATCTGTGTCTAGTGCTATGATTACCACATGCTGCTAAAGTCGGGATGAAGATTCACTTAGGGAATCCATGGTTATTACATACCGGCCTCCTCCATGTAACCTTTTGAAATATTCCCCTCATCTTTTGATACATTCTTTTTATGGAAAAGGTTTTCTTCTGCTGCATTTCAGACACCATGACTCGAGCATCTTCGTCATATTCTTTGCCTTGAAAACCTTTTGTACCATTCAAGTTGTTTATCTAGGTACAGCCTCCCCTATGCTACCCATTCCATAGTATACATGTACACACTGTACCCGTAGAGTATCTTTCTTCTTGCATAGGTTCCATAGTAATTTTCCTGCAGCTCTATTTCATGTGAAAATATCTAGGATATGTAGCCCTCCAGATGATTTTGGATAGCAAACCTTCTCCAAGCTAACAATGCTCTTTCCGATATATCAGTTCCTCCTGTCCATAAGAATCTTCTACTGGTGGCCTCAGTCAATTGAATAATTCTCTTTGGCAGAACAAAAATTTGGGACCAGAATCTTTATATAGAAAACAATGCATTGTTAATCAAATGGACTCTGCCTGCATAGGGCAGCTATCTTGTAGTCCAAGATGTAATTTCACCCAACAGAGATTTTTATGGTTTGTTAAGTATTACATTACGAGCAATTGGTTTCTTTAATACTTTTAATGTACGGCCCCTCAAATGCCGTTATTATTGGTTCAGTTAAAGCAGTTTAGCTTTTGTCAGCAATTGAATGGACCAAGCATCAACCAGGTTTTAGAAAAAAAGAAGAAGAAGATATGCTTATATGATATTCACTTAAGTTTGAAACTACATCTGGTCACTCATGTTGCATTCATTGTTCTATCTTTAGCACCAGAGAGGTTCGCAACATGCTTATATGATATTCATTTCAACGGTTAATTTCCTTTAACCTGTTGTATTCATATTTTATGTAGATATTTAAGAGACGAGGTCTATATCATCCTTCTTAAACTGGAAGATATGCTATTGAAAAATAAATCTTAAGATATGTTAATGACTAAATTGGATTCAGGGTTCAGTTCTAGTAGAAGAAAGAAATCTTCCTGAAGATGCTGAGCAAGCCTTTGTCATCTCAGAGAACATATCAGATATTCTGAAGGAGGATTTGGCATGGGGAACCTATGTTTTGTTGCGCAACACAAGCAGCATATCAGTGGTATGTATCCATAGACAAGATTGTATCAACTTGGAGTAATCAGAGGATCTTTCAAGAAGATAGTACAGATACTATTTTTAAGTTTCAAAACTTACAACTGTGAAGGTTACGTTGATTTTGTAGCTTTTCTCACTTCAAGATACAATTTGTGCTCGTGGCTACTGGAGAACACCAAAAGATGTATTGAAAGCTCACTTATGTGACTGGTTTGAGAAACAAATCCAGCAAAGTGGTCTTCATGATTTGAAGGAGACACTTTATTTTCCACAGGTCTCAGGTATTCATTTATTAATGGCATTTCTATGAAGGAGATATCCATTCAAATAGTAAATTACATATTGTCTAGTTTGAAAGAAGGTGAAAACTACACTGTTGTATTATAACGAAGTTACGGTATGTGGTTCTCCACATTTTTGTGATAATCTAGACTCTGAAGTGTGGGAGATGCTTCCAAAAGGAACCCGTTCTCTCCTCGTGCAACCTCTAATACAATCTGAAACCTCAGATTCCAGCCAGAAGTGGAAGAATAATGGTTTTGTGCTTGTGGCTTCCAGCAATAGTTACGCATACAACAATAAAGATAGATCGTGGGTTGGAGCTGTCGCAAAGAAGTTTGGAGGTAAGTGTGTCCATGCAGATCTATAGAGCCTCTAATATTTCTTCAAAGTATGCTATAAACAAATGCTGCTGAAAATTACTTACATATATTAAAAAAATTGTTCAAAATTTGCTCATTGAGCTAATTTAATGACATCCATAAAACTTCAAAGCTGCGATTAGGTGCAAACTTGGTTGCAGATATGCTACGGTGTGTACTAGTTGAGTTTCCGTTTTATGTTGACATCTCTTGGTTCAACTTGCTGCCCTAGGCAAATATTTAAGTTAACCTTTTTGCTGCTAGATGTCTTATTTCTTTACCATATACTTAAATTAGGGAAGTGTTCAATGTTTACTTTTGGAAAAAGCTTCACCCATGGTGTATCATTGCATGCTTGACACGCTATTGTGAAAAAGATAGTGAAGAAGAGTTATATTTTGGTAGATGGTACTTAATAAGCTTGCGATGGAGATTATCCATGACATTTTATTCTGAATGTATTTAATATTTCAGTTTTCTGCTGCTGAAATCTAATAGCTAGTCTTTTTGATTTAAACTTTTATGTGTTAGTTCACCCTTTCCTTCCTCGCCCACAATGGAAAGAGAATAAGTGAAAGCTTAGTTTCTGACCATAGCAAGATTAGCAGCTGGTATCCAGAACTTATAATCTTACAAGTATCATTCAAGACGCCATGGTATTTGTAAATTAATTGCAGTCTTTCCCCTCCAGAAGGCTATAGACACAATTTTTTGTATGTAGTAGATCCTCTTTTGGTTCAACCCACCTGAATATAAGCTTATTCATTATTTCATTTCTCTCCATAAATCAGGCTACATTCTGCTAGCTCGTTAGGGCATGTAGCATCATATAAAGTAGGGATGCAATAATATGGTCAAGAAATGCATGGCACCTGAACTTTCCCTGTAATAAACATCATTGGCCCTCATAAGTTTCAAGAAAAATGGTCAATACTGAACCTAATCATGCCCACAAATTCCACGCAAGGACATTAACACAATTTTGTGAAAGTGTTAGGGCCTGCAAGGACAATTGGTCCTCCTGATTTTTGATATCAAGATGCTGAATAAGATTAGGATCTTTCACGTCTGAATTCTCTAAGCGGAGCTTGCACCAAGTAGCTTAGTTTGGTTTCTGATTTGAATAATGTTTGAAATGTTCTAGGGATAAAACTGTTTCTGGGACAAAGAATCATTTCTTTAAGACTTATACCACATTTACTGTCTGCTTCAATCCGAAGGATGCTAAATCTGGATAGGTGTAAAAAAAAACATCAAAGAGATAAGAGGACCCTATTTAGAATGTGGGTAGAAATCTATAAGAGAGTCTGGCCATAATGACCGAATTGGTTATCTTCATGCATAAGGATCTAATAGAAAAAAGAGTGCTTATTTATTGATAATAAATGATAATGGTGGGTCATGATGTTGTGGTAGACCAAACTGGGGGTAATGTAGGTGACAATAACTTCTGTTTGATATGTTATGTAGGTGGCAACACTCTTTCTAATAAGTGCTTCACTACGGAGTTCCAGTGAGACCCAGTGCATAAGTGTTGGCATAGTTGCATTCATGTAGGTGACACAGTTATGGACCTTTGACCATTAGTAGGTTCAAGCAATATTGAGTAATAGCTCCAAAAATCTTGAACGAAACCATAAACTATGACTAACCATTAAATTTCTTCTGTCTTGCTGTGTAAATTATTTACCTTAGCTTGTCCCCAAAAAATAATACTCCATATGTACATCACAACACTAAAAATTTTCTTAGAACAGCAAATCTGGATAGCATATGGTTGGAGAATATTAAATGCTTTAATTACCAAAAGAGGTTAATGAAAATTTGTGAGAGTTTTAATTCCATATCCCAGATTTTAATGGGAGCTAGCAAAACATTTTTTAATGGTGCTCAGCAAATTAATGACCCAGGGTATGGCTTCCTTTAGTCTCTAGGACCTCCCCATCTGATTATATTTTCTTTACTGCTTTTATTGGCTTTAGTTGTCCTTTCTCTATTAATTTTCTGCAAAGTACTATACTCGGTTCTGTTTGAGCATGTCAGGATATTGCAAATGATCCATCATAAGGATGGTTTGTGCAATAGGAGAAATTGCTATCCATTCTATGAGGTTCAGAGATAAAAATACCATTTAGTTTTTGTTGTTTAAAAATAAACAGGGTTGCGGATAAATATGTAAGCATAGTTCTTAAGCTGTGAATATTCTATGATTTTTTAAGATTGTTTGAGCATTTTTATATTCAAAATACTCTTGTATTCTATACATTTTCATTTCATGTATTGAAAATATTATTGCATCATAGTTATGACTAGTATGCAAATATACTTGTTCCATTTCAAAAATTGCTTTATTCATATGTAATAAAACTTTTTTATGCTTCCAAGCTTTTTTTCTTATGCTATGCAAAGATTTCTGCAAAAATTTCATTTTATGCTAATATAAGCATGTAAATATGCAAACAGCATGATATGCAAATAGCATGATTGATGTTGTCATGTATTTTTAATTCCCTATAGGTACTAAGTATTTTTCCTTATGTCTAAGTAATGTATGCATAGTGTATTTGTAAAATTAATAATATGAAACAAAAGTTTGCGTATATACCTTACTTCTCTTTCTTCGATGAACAGTCCTTATCACTTCCGCAGAAGCTCTCCCTTTAGGCCATGAACAGTTTTTTCGCCTAACAACCTCAGTTTTACGGCTACTTCCTCACTGTTCCTCCTTAAGGCTGAAGATCGCAACCTTCACTTTAAAACTATTGATGGAATTATAAGAAGAGAGGTATAAAAACCAACTGTTTATTTCATATAATAATTTTTACAACACATCATACAATACAATACTTACAACATAATTAAAAATACTTTTCCCTGGCGGGAGAAGTACTACTCACAACACTCACAAAAACTCATACTTGGAAAGGTACCTAACATTTTTCTAAGGGGTTTCTCTCGAAAAATGTAGTCTGCCTTCTCCGTATGAAGTTCCTCTCCTTTTATAGATATAAGGAGGGGGGACTTATTACAAAAGAAAATTTATTTAGGGACTTCCCTAAATTATTTCATAATTATCTTCTAGTCCTAGCTTTACTTGATTGCTGGGGCCGGAAGATTCCTCGAGATAAGATAATGGACGCTCCATTGTCTTCTTTTGAATAATTGGCCGACATGAGGGACCCTTCTTTTGTCTTTGAGAAAAAGAAAAGGATTCCTTTTCTTTAAATGTTCTATGACGTATGTGCTTACGTCATCCTTTTTGTCTTCTTCTTTATGCTTCTTCAAGCATGATCATGATCTAGCATTTTGCATGCTAATTTCCATGTCTCTTCAGTGGCTCCTAGCCTGTGAAGTTCGATGTCGAGTATTCTTTCTTTTAGTTCTTTGGACTTAGTTTTACCTTTAGTAATCAAGACCCAATCACTGTCTTGATCGATGACTCTACAATCTTCCTTGTAAAATCTTGTAAGAATAGCGTATAAGGCTTTTATTCCTAACGCTCTTCTAGTCTGAATCCATTTTTTATTAAGGTGGGGAAGTTTTTTATCAACTCCGGTGGCCTTAACATTAAATTCCTTAATTTTTTCAACCGAAATGTAGTTGAGGGTAGGGTAATATGCTTGCAAATCCTGGCATTCCATTGATATGCTAAAGAATCTGCAGTAAACTCCATTGCCTTGAGCAAAATTTTTAATTGCTTCGAACAATTTTGATGGTAGTTGGGATATTTCCTTTAGATCTGGTTTTGTATACACGCGATCTAAATACCCAAATTCGAATAATTGAGC
>JAJOOF010005157.1:0-44319 GCA_029582545.1 Solanum lignicaule
AGAAGGTGAAACATTGCCCAAGTCCTTTTATGATTCAAAGAAGATTATTAAAGATTTAGGACTTGAATATAAAAAGATACATGCATGTCCAAATGATTGTATGATTTATTGGAATGAGACGAAAGATAGAACGTCTTGTAAGTTTTGCAAAGATCCACGATACAAACAGTTCAAAGGTGCATCAGTTAATTCCAGTTCAGAAACATCAAAAATTCCATCAAAGGTGTTTAGATATTTTCCATTAATACCACGACTTCAAAGACTATTTATGTCGGCTAAAACATCTACTCAAATGAGATGGCATGTTGAAGGTCACACTAGAGATGGGGTAATGCGACTTCTTGCTGACAGTATTTCTTGGAGGAAATTTGATGAAGCACATACAGATTTTGCTCGAGATCCTCGAAATGATAGACTTGGATTGGCTTCAGATGGCTTTAGTCCATTTAAGTCTATGTCTATCTCACATAGCACATGGCCTGTTATCTTGATTCCATATAATTTGCCACCATGGTTGTGCATGAAACAACCATATATGATATTATCAACTATTATTGATGGTCCTCGTGCACCAAGTAATGATATTGATGTCTATCTACAATCCTTAGTTGATGAGTTAAAAGAATTGTGGGTTGGTGTTGCCACTTATGACATATCAAACAATTAGATGTTTCAAATGCGTGCAGCATTGCTTTGGACAATTAGTAATTTTCCAGGGTTAGGTAACTTATGAGGATATGGTGTGAAAACTAGATATGCTTGTCCATGTTGTCTTACCAAAACTAAATATACAAGATTGAAAAATGGGCGAAAATATTGTTTCATGTCTCATAGACGATGGTTATCTCATGGACACAAGTTTCGAAAAGATAAAGTGACATTCAATGGCCATGTGGAGTTAGATGGAGCACCTAAACGGTTGACCGGAATTGAGATTCTTAAGCAATTGAATAATGTTAAAAACAAGTTTGGTAAAGATCTATTGGCCAAATCTCGTAAAAGGAAATGGGATGATGTTGATAAATTGGTGCAAAATATATGTAACAAAAAGAGCATATTTTTTTAGTTGGAATACTGGAAAGACAATATGATTCGCCATAATTTTGATACGATGCATATTGAAAAGAATGTCTTTGACAATATATTTTGGACATTATTGAATGTTGATGGAAAAGGAAAAGATAATTTAAACTCCCGTTTAGATTTACAAGAGGTAATAAGCGATGCGAGTGGAGTCACGCTTGGTGTAGTATTAGGACAGAGGAGAGAGAAAATTCTTCATCCTATTTACTATGCTAGCAAAGCTCTAAATGTGGCCCAGAAGAATTATACTGTAACTGAACAAGAACTTTTTGCGGTGGTTTTCGCATTCGAGAAATTTTGATCCTACTTTCTTGGTACTATGGTCATAGTGCATATTGACCATTCTGCATTGAGGTATTTGATGGCGAAGAAGGATGCAAAACCGAGGTTGATTAGATGGGTATTGTTGCTGCAATAGTTTGATTTTATGGTAAAAGATAGAAAGGGAACCGAAAATCAAGTTACTGATCACTTGTCCAGATTAGAGGAAGAGGCTATGCTAAAACTTGGTGATAGGGCTGAAATTAATGATGCTTTTCCAGATGAACAGGTATTGGCTGCTTCTCATGATCTGATTCTTTGGTTCGTAGACTTTGCTAATTATTTGGCAAGCAATTTGGTGCCCCCGGATTTGTCTTTTCATCAAAGGAAAAAGTTTATGCGTGATCTGAAGAAATTATTTTGGGATGAGCCTTACTTGTATCGTAGTTGTGTTGATAGGATTATTCGTCGATATGTGCCCGAGATTGAGATGTTGAGTGTACTTGAGGCGTGCCATTCATCGCCTGTAGGTGGGCATCATAGTGGTATTTTGACTGCGCATAAGATTTTGCAGTGTAGGTACTACTAGCCTACCATCCACCAAGATGCTCATGATAACGTCAAGTTTTGTGATTGTTGCCTAAGAGAAGGAGGGATTTCAAAGAGGCAAGAGCTTACTATGAATCCTATATTGGTGATAGAGTTGTTTGATGTATGGGGAATTGATTTTATGGGTCTATTTGTGAGTTCACATGGGATGAAGTATATTCTTGTTGCAGTTGATTATGTATTGAAGTGGGTGGAAGTAGTTGCGCTCCCCAACAATGAAGGTAAAATTGTCACTGCATTTTTGAAAAGAATATCTTCTCCAGATTTGGTACACCAAGGACAATTATCAGTGATGGAAGTTCCCACTTTTGTAATAAGTTCTTCAAGGCACTACTTGAGAAATATGGTGTCTACCACATTGTAGCCACTCCTTACCATCCGCAAACTAGTGGGCAAGTTGAAGTGTCCAACAGAGAGATAAAACAAATTTTGGCGAAGACTGTGAATGATAACAGAATGGATTGGTCAAGGAAGCTTGATGATGCTCTATGGGCCTATTGCACTGCACACAAGACTCCCATAGGTATGTCTCATTACCAACTTGTATATGGGAAGTCTTGCCATTTACTGGTAGAGCTATAGCATAAGTCTATGTGGGCAATGAAGAAGCTACATTTGGATTGGGGTGCCGCATATAATCAAATGATGAATGACTTGAATATTCTTGACGAGTTTGGCCTAAAACCTTATGAAAGTTTAGCCTTGTACAAAGACAAGATGAAGAGGTATCATGATCAAAGAATTGAAAAGATAGAATTTGTTGTGGGTGATCTTGTGCTTCTATTCAACTCTAAGTTGGGCTTGTTTCCCGACAAAATCAAGTCCAAATGGATCGGGCCATTTTTTCTCACAAAAGTGCTCCCCCATGGAGCAGTTGAGCTTGAGAACAGTGAAGAAAAAAGGTTCATGGTAAATGGGCAAAGGATGAAGATCTATCTGGGAAACGCGGAAAGTGTGCAAGAAGTTATTGAGGCCTACTATCTTGATGAAATCTGAGTAAACAAGAGGCATGCATCATGCCGCGAAGTTAAATCAAGCGCTGCTTGGGAGGCAACCCAAGATGTAAAATCTAGCCAACAATAGGTTCTTGTTTTCCATTTAGTAGTTTTCTTTGTTTAGTTGCTTCTCTATACTCATTTAGCTAGTTGTCTTATTTTTGTTTTAGTGTTGGCTAGACATAGCATAGGGTCCGTGTCTAAAAGGTGTCCGAAAAATGTAAAAACAAAGGGCTAATGGTTGCTACATGTGCAGGGGCAAAAAGCAGAATCTGCAGAAAAGGGTCTGGTGCAGAGGTCTACAGACCCCATCGACGGTCTGTGGTTCGTTCTACGGACCATAAATGGTGTCGGTAGATCCAAGGTCAGGTTTCTAAATTGTCTAAGTATGGATGTGATCTACGGTCCCCATCTACGGACCGTAGATCGACCCACGGAACGTAGACATGGTCTCATGGGTCCAAACCCTAGTTCTGCCTGACCCGACCCGGACCCCTCATAAATAAAATCCCCCCATTTTCAAATCATTCCCATTTCCCTCCATTCACTCCCAAACCGTTTCTAAACCTTCCCACTACTCCAATCACTCCTTATTACCATAAATTCCCCATCAATCACCTTACATCTTTCCCCCATAATTCCTATCATTTTTTTATTCCACTCATCCCCAAATTCCCCAAGAGGTCCGGTGTCCGGGTTCAGTGCAGAAAGGCGAGTTTGTGTATTGAAAGCGTAGAGTCATCACACAATCACCCCATTCCCATTTTTTGTAAGGTAAGAGACTTTCCTTTCAATTTGAATTTCGATTCATTGATTGGTTATAAAAAAGTCCGGAATTGGGTCTTGACCTTGGGTTGTTGATTGTATGTAAATGCATGCTAAACTAAAACTACAAACACCCTTGGGATGATAGATAGTGATTATGTGTCTTTGAAATGTATAAAATCAGTGTAATGTGAGTCTAAATGCAAGTTTCAACTTAGGGTTCCTAGTTTTGTGTGAAATTCCTATGAATTTAGTAATCGAAACCCTTAGAATGATGAACTAGCATGATTTATGTTGAAATGCATGATTAGACTAGGTGATATTGTTGAAATTGGTAAAATTGGGGTCAACTTGAAGGATGCCTAAAACCTGGCACATATATGATTCACGAGACCCCATTTACGGACCATAGATCCGGTCTGTGATTTTGCACACCACAAAATATGGTAAGTGTGGAATCATAGATGTGGTCTACGGTCCGTAGATCAATCTACGGACCGTTCTGCACATCCATAGTTCCTATCAGAGTCTAAATCTTTGGGACCGCTGATCTACGGAGGGGATCCACGGCTCGTAGGTGGCCACTAAAGCCACTGTCTGAAATTTTTTCTATTTTTCATTTTTGTTCGTTCTTAGTTATAAAAACTTTTCAAGTGTGTTATGAGTTTATTTTGGTAATAATTAGGCATCCACAGGTACCATGGCGCCGAAGAAGCAAGTGACCTACTCCAAAAGGGGCAAATCAAAATCTGTGACGACTACTTTTAGGCTGATTGATGAAGACACGGACACGGAAAAGGATCCAACATATGTTCCACTGGCCAAGAGGATATCTCCTACTATACCTCGGGCTACCCGGAATACATCCCAGCAGGTGGTCACCGACGTAGTCACTGTCTCCCAGTCTGATGAAGAGAACACACTGATCGGGTCACTGGCTGGTTCTGCTTCTGGTTCTAAGGCTGGTTCTACTTCCGGCTCAGAGTTTGCCTCTACTTCCGGTTCTGAGCCCACCCATGATTCCGGCTTCGGTTTTGGATCTGCCACAGGCTCAGATTCACATTACAAAGTTGCCTCGTCTAACGAGGCCACTAGTTCGAGAGAAGTCTCGGTGCCACGAAACTACGAGCCTTATCCAGTGGCTGAAGAGCCAAACAAATGGTGTGTTGAGGGGCGATGGCAAATCTACCCGAATGCCAGAATGTGGAATGAGTAAGAGAAGATGGCTCAGATTATTACTGTAGAGCGCAGAGTCCTCACGAGGAGCTTACACACTATTCCCGACATCCACCGGCTTTTTTAGCTTCACAAGTGTGATTTGATGGCACGAGATACCGGGACTTCGAGCAAGGAGATTGTGCGGGAGTTCTATGCCTCTTATGCTACCACTCTCTGAGGTTGGATCGATTAGAGGTCCAAGCCCACAGCCCAGGACCCTCTAACTTTTACTATGGTAAGAGGTTTTTTTATGGACATATGACAAACCACCATGAGCCGATTCCTCTACATCTTTGGCCCTGATCACACTTGGGCACTCAACACGGCCAAATTTGACTACAGATTGGATACAAAGAGGAGTGGAGCCTTCACGCGTAATGCCGAACATAGGGAGGTTGTGTTACTGTTGTTGGCCAGGCACATAGTTGCATATGGAGAGCGTGCAGAGTGGGTTAGCTCACCACGTTTGGGTATTCGGAAGGCCACCTTGAATTTGGTGTCCATGGTTTTTTGGGTGCTGGTGTGGAACAAAGTGTCTCCAACAAAGGCTGACAATGCACTTACATGGGACAGAGCAGTAATGGTGGTAGCAATTGTGACAAATTGACATTGTGACAAATTAGTTATGCAGGGACTCTGTAGTGCTGATCTGGCATTGTGACAAATTGATACAGGCAACAGGGACCTTAGATATTGGCCTGATTCGGGACGAGGCAAATGTGGCAGCACCACGTAGAGCGTCGCGGATCGATGTTCCATTAGGTACAGATTTAGTAGATATTGTGGAGCAGATGCAGGGTGATGCGCCTGCCCTTCCAGCCCACACTGATGATGCCCTGATCTCCTTTTCTTAGGCCGCTAGTCAGGTCCCCCAGCTCATATAGAACCACCCCACCTTCGGGAGCCTCTGCTGTGCCGTTAGCTCGAGTTCAGAAATTGGAGGTGCAGATGGCCACACTGCTTCACTATGTGAAGCCATAAATGCAGAAGTCCATTGTAGGGTCCGAGGCTAGGATGGAGAAGAGGATGGAAACCATGGTGGATCAGAAGGTTCAGGCCATTCATAAGTGCCTGGATACCTTCGAGTTGAAAGTACTCGCAGTGCCAACCCCCATCACAGATTTTTTCTCCATTCGGACTGAGTTAGACAATCTCCGGGCGGACATTGATTCCATCATTGCTACTCCCGCAAATGAGCCAGAGTCCGCACCTAATGTATTAGTTGATGATATAGTACTTGGAGCTGTATTCAGTGAGGGCATACCATAGCCCGAGCCCACCCGTGCTCGTGGGAAGAGGCACTGCTCCAGCCACAATTCTAACACTACTGAGAAGGCCCAAGCAAAAAAGCGGGTGCGCCAGTAGACTGAACAGGCTCGAAAAGCCTTTATTATAGATGATGAGTTGCACCAGCAAAAGGTTCGTGAGAGTGCGCTTGGGGATTTAAATTTTGTGCCCGTTGTCGAGGTTTTGACTGTTGAGAAGGATGATGTGAGCACCACTGATAGTGCGGTGAGCGTGATTGATAGCACTACTGAGTGTGCTAGGCTAGATGATGTGGGCACTACTTAGGGTGACCCAAGTGTTGTTCCAGCGGACTGCAGAAAACCGAAACCACCTGCTTGTTGATAGGTCATCGGCGCTATGAGCCACAGGTTTGCTTCACCCAATCCATTACTTTTACTGTTTTTGTGTGCATTGGGGACAATAGCACCAATTTTTTGTTGGGGTTGTGGTAAATGGATTGTGAGTGATAGGGTGAAGTCTGAGTAACCCAACTCATAATCCTCTCTTAGGGTTTTCTATCCTGTGTTCTTTTCCCCCAAGAGACTGCTTAATTTCTGTTGAACCGGCATATGTTAGGACTGTATGTGTAGAATCATGAGAAATAATGAAGCATGATGGCAAAAGCTTTTTGAAAAAAATGATACCCGTCCAAAATTTGTGATATGTGCTAAATTCTGTAGACTAGAATGAGTTGAATGTGTTGGCTCTGAGTATGACATGATAATGAACCAACTTAATGGCATGACATAAGATAAAACTTGAACTGGGCAATCTGATAATCTGGTAATGAATCTATGTGCCCAGAGTGTGTGTGAGAATAATTGATTGTTCAAATAGTCTTTGTGTCAATCTAGAACTTGTCCGGTTAGTCCTGCTAAGATAATCTACTCTAGAGGCTAGGAAATAATCATAGGCCCTTGTTCTGATAAGTCTCCAAATTGCCTAAAAAGAATCCAACCAAATGAAATTAATGCCCCCTTTGATCCAAATGCTTTGAGCCTCAATTAGACCATTTCTTTCTAAACCCCTAACTCACGTTCCCATAATCTGCTGTGTTGTCCCCAATCCCTCCTTGGACATGTGCAGCTCGACTTAGGCCAAAAGCCTAAGTTGAGGGTGGCTAATGTAAAAAGTGACCTCAATCTTTACCTTGATTCGACATCGGGTATTTTGCACCTCAGCTAATGGAAAATCCATAAGTTGAGGGTGGCTATGAAAGAGGAAACCGAAAGAAAAATGGGTATGAAAACACTTTAGTGTTGAAAAAAAAGAAGAGGATGTGGCTTTATGCAAAAGAAAGCAAACAAAAAGTGTTGAAAGCTAAAGAAGAGAATAAAATGCAAGAAAAAGAAGAAAGGGAAAAATAAGGAGCTACAAAAACGAAAGTTACATCCATGGTTGAATAGAATCAAGGGAAAGAAGAAAAATGGTAGGATGTCAAAAATAGGGCTAAAAGAGGTAGAAAGCCTAATGGAATGTCAAGGAGAGCAGAAAGTCACTAAAAAGTAGTCAAATGCACCACACCTGACATTAGCCTACGCTACAATCCAAGAAAGTACTATAGTGATCCTATAACCTAGTTTGGAGAGTTTAAGCAGTGAAAATAAGGGCAAACATATGGTATTGAGCACTAACTGTACTTGAAATCACTTCTGAGCATGAGTGTTGAATGAATCCTTGTACTCAAAATCATATTTATTGTGTGAAAAAAAGGGATTTCATTTGAAGTAAGGGCACTAGTTAAATTGTCAGAAAGTTGGTACCTTGGTAATAGTAAAACGATGTATGTTGTGTGTTGATTGGTCGATCTTTGTCATGTTTTGATCCGCACAAGTTAGCTTGTTGAGTCTGAGAGAAAAGATTTGCACCTAAAAAAGAGAGTCGGAGTATAGAGCCATGTGATTGCTTGTGCTTGAAATGCTTGCTTCTATACAAGTATCGTTTAGAGTGTTAGCGCTTCGCTTGAGGACAACCAACGAATTTAAGTTGAGGGTGTTGATATACCGTGAGTTTACGATATTTTTAATACATTTCACTTAAGAGTTGTGTGTGTCTAGGGCCATTTTGTATTGGTTTTTATGTATTTTTATCATGTTTGCAGGAAATATGTTCAGACGTGGAAACTGAGAGACACAACTAAAAGATGTGTAGAAAAGGGCATCTACGGAAGTGATCCACAGACCGTAGATCCATTCAAGGAGATCAGGGAATTCTTGACCAAGTGTGGAACCACAGTTGCAATCGACGGACCGTAGATTGACCTACGGACCGTACTATTGCTTCGTCAAATGATTCAGAGAAGGGGTTCCAGTACCTGATTTTGAAGATTCTAAGTGTGGAGCTACAGAGGAGGATCTACGGACCGTGGATCAAACCACGATCTGTACTGTTGATTCGTCATTTGCATCAGTGATAATGATATTTTGGAAACTGAAAAGTTTCCCAAGTCGTGATTCACAGAAGGGACCTACGGACCGTAGGTCAATCCACGGTCCGTAGGTCAGTGTCATAGATCAAAGACTCATCCTCAAACATTATTTCCTTATTTCATTTTCTTTTTAGTTAGGACTTCTTTTTCTATATATAGGCATGTAAACCTCGTTTTTGGGGGTTAGACTTTATTACTTTTATTCTAGTTCTTGACTTTGGAGATTAACTTGCAACTTTAGCAATTCTTAATTTCCTCAGTGCATTTTGAAAATTTTGACTTTGCAATTCCAGTTGAGATTCTGGGTTTCTTCTTCTCATTACGTAAGTTCATCATTTCTTCATCTAAAAATAAGAAATGTGTTCTTGCTATTATGGGTAACTAAATCCACAATTAGGGTTGTGGGAACCCTGAGCGATTAACAACGTATGAATAGTAACTAAGTAATTCTTGAATAATGTTATTACATGCATTGACAATTCTTTCGCTTAGAAATCTTTTTAACGGTGGCCAAAGTTAGAACTTGCCTCGTTACTACTTGTTGGACCAAGGAGGTAATTAACGAGAAAAGAATTATCAACATAGATTTAGTCTAATACTATCTAATAGTCTAATGTCGATTGGCGCGAGGGTGAAAACTAAGTCATACATGGATGTGATGTCTAATATGAGGTAAAGATAAGGGTTAGTAAATTATACTCACGTAGCCGAACCAAGGTGTAGGGTGAAATTCTCTAGATGCCGGACCAAGGATTTAGAGATACCTAACCTATTACTTTGCAGGTAATACACTAGGAAATGATTGATATTACTAGGATTATCGAATTATAAGCTTATGGGGAACACGTACACCTAAGTTACTTTCTTATCTTGATAACACCTAAAGTTTGAATCTTGCTCATTGATCACTTACATAATTTCCTGAATTGGTTTCACAAATCCCCCCTTTAATTACTTGTTTTCGGAAATATATTGACTAAACGAATATAATCGTTGGTTAAAGTTAAGTCTAAGCCATATTCCTCGTAGGATCGACCCCAACCTATAAGTTGGATTCTTTACTTGATAAAGATCCCTTATGTTTCTTAAGGTAAGTGTAATTTAAGCGTATCAAATCCGGAAGGGAAGATTCAAGTGCCTTAGGGGATTCAAGCTTCGATTCGAGGTAGGTGATGGTTGTGATTTCATGTTGGTGTGATATATGTTTGCAATTACTATATTATGATGCTTGTATGTATGTGAATGTTGCGTTATTGATCAAACTACTCGTAAATAAGGTTGATTGAATAATTGTATGCCAAGAAATCATGAATTGATTGCATGCTTATGAGAATGTACATTGTGATTGTGATTTTGGCTTGTTGAATGGATCGGTTGCCAAGTTATGACATAAACATGGGATGGTTGCCACGTTCCAGCATAAACATGAGATCAGTTACCATGTTTCGGCATAAATATGGGATCGAGTGTCACGTCTGGCACACTGACTTTGATCGGGTGTCACGATCCGGCACACTAACAGTTTGGGCATAGGTTCTATGAGAGGACCATTGAATTGGGTTCCCTGAGAGGACCATTGACTTAACATAACTGTATATCTTGAGAATTGTGAAATTGTGCGTTGTTCGTAAGTGATGACTAATATTGTATATGTTTGGTGTATGCATGTTTATTATGTTGTAATGACTTATGTATGTTTCACCTTTTGGGATAGCCGGGTGATCCTACCAGTAGACTGTGGGTGTGTACTGATACTGCACTTGCTTGTAATTTGTTGATTATAGGGAATCTTCAGGCGGCTATTGATAGACCTCAGCTAGGTGACTATTAAGCGTGACCAGATTCAAGGGTGAGCCAGTTCTTTCAAGCTGCCATGGATCTTTATTGATTAAGTCAACTCTTGTCGGACTCAGACTATTTGTTAAGGTGTTTCTTTGGTTTCGAGGTTGTACCCCTCACTCTTAGACTTATCATTAGTAGAGGTTTGGTACAATGACTTTCAGGTTCTAGCGGTTAAATTTCCGCATTTATTGGTTAGTTATTTGTTAAAACATTTGGAGTTTAGGCGGACTCTATTTTTATTGTCATTTAAACGTGCTTCCATATCTTTAAATGCCTTAGTTTTCATAAAATTTATTAGTTTGGATTGTAGTAATGGTTCTCCCATCGGAGGGTTAGTGTGGGTACCAATCATGACGGCCTGGGTCATGACAAAGTTGCTATCAGAACCATAGGTTCATTGATCTCTTTTTACCAAAATGAGTCTAGTAGAGTCTTGTGGAACAGTACGAAGACGTCCGTACTTTTCTTCGAGAGGCTATAGGACTTTAGGAAAAACTCACTTCTTTCTACTCCTTCGTGCTATGACTTGAATCCAATTGGTATCTAGGTGATACAAATTGGTATCTCTCCTCGTTCACTCTATGGTCCGAACAAGAGCAACAAAGTGCTAACACTATCACTAGCAAGAGAGAATATGTATAGACTACTGACAGTTGGATAGGGTCACCATTAAAAAAAAGTATTTCTTGCCTCGGATAGATGATCTTTTGACAAGCTACAGGGTGCATCCGTTTTCTCAAAGACTGATATAAGGTTTGGCTATCAT
This sequence comes from Solanum lignicaule, assembly GCA_029582545.1. Classification (NCBI taxonomy): domain Eukaryota; kingdom Viridiplantae; phylum Streptophyta; class Magnoliopsida; order Solanales; family Solanaceae; genus Solanum; species Solanum lignicaule. The sequence continues at coordinate 11,255 of JAJOOF010005157.1, forward strand.
CAGTTAAAGATTAGGCCGGAGGATATACCAAAAACTACATTTAGGATCCGCTATGGGCACTATGATCCTCTAGTTATGTCGTTTGGGTTGACAAATACGCCTGCATGTTTTGTAAGGTTGATAAATGGTGTGTTCAAACCATTTCATGATTCGTTTGTTATAGCATCTATTGATGATAATTTAGGTTTGTTTGAAAAGTGAATAAGAGCATATCGACCATCTTCGTATTATTCTGGGTGTTTCCTAGGGATGTGTGGGTTATGGTGTTCAATTAATGAGAATGAGTTAGATTGTGTATCGTTCGATTGACTCGGGGTAGACAATGATTATCCTAGTTCAAAGGATTATCCTAAATTGCTCAGTAAAGCTGAAAACTGTTGGGAGATTTAGAAAAGAGAAAAACCCCAAAAATATTTATTGCCTGGGTACTGTTTCCATCTAAGCCGCTCGTGTAGGATTTTTCCGTCAGCGCGAGACTGCCAGAGCGGGATAGGGCGAGATAGAACCTCAACCATGCCTCATTTTTTTCCCAAGTTTCCTTATAGAACTCGAATCGAATCCGTACTAACCCATGCAATCCAATCAGTGTTCAGCAAATGAGGATAGACTATAAAACCTTGTAATAAATCGAATGTTGTCAAAACAATAGAAAAAAAACTAGCATCCATGTACAAAAACACAAAAAGGGTGCGCGAAATTTTGTAAGTGTGAATTTTTGTTGACTTTGGTTGCCTTTTTGGGGCATGTAGTTTCAAGGGAAGAGGTAATGGTAGATCCCAAAAGATTGAAGTAGTTAGGAATTGGGTTCGACCTAGTTTTGTGACTGAAATTAAGAGTTTAGTGGGGCTCTCTAGCTACTATCGTCGCTTGTGAAGGGATTAAGGTCAAATTTGCAGATTCAAGTTTATAGGTGACAAGATTCAAAAAGTTTTGGTAAGGACGGCTAGATAATGAACACCATTACTTTGGGAAATGCATTTAGTATTGTTGGCATATCATGTATGGGTTGTTTAGGGAATGATAAAATTAAGTTATGTCAATTGAGGTTAGAAGCTATTCTACGATTTCATGGATTGATTGTATATCAAAAAGGGTCAGAATACGATAGCTTCAATAGAAACAATGCTTACTTGGTTAAGTTATTAAGTGTGTTGCAATTATGGAGAACTTTAGCATATGAGGAGGAAATCAGCAAGGTTGTGGAGGCTGAGGAAATGGTAATGCAGGTAGAGGAGCAGTGCAGCCAGGCAAAGAGGTTTCTGTCAAGATGAAATGGCTTAGTTTTATGTTTTTCGGGAAAAATGAGTTTGAGGTGTATGATGCAGTGGTCACAAGTGCTACTCTTGTATGTGCCCGGATGACTATTGTTTTGTTCAATCCGGGTTCTACTTATCCTTATGTGGAAGTTCAATTGCCTTAGGATTTGATGTAGTTTTTGATATACTTGATGCTCTCATCCATGTGTCTACCCAGTTGAAGAGTCAGTCATAGTCACCCATGTATATCGTGTTGTCCTGTTGTGTTGATAGATTTTCAAATTTGGGTTGATTTGGTTATGCTGGATATGACTGAGTTGATATAATCTTAGGCATTACTTGGTTGTCCCCGTATTATATCGGTCTTAATTGTAATCCTAAGTTGATCACTCTTGATATTGCGGTAGGGAAAGATTAGAGTGGGAAGGGGTGGACAATCCTAAGCTAGCTAAGATCATATCCTTCATTTGGGCTAGGAAACTGGTAGGGAAGGGTTATTTGGCTTAATTTTCTCATGTTCGGGATGTTGAGGTTGAGCCTCCCTCTATTGAGTCTATTCCTGTGGTGTCTGAATTTAAGTAAGTGTTTCCTACAGATTTGTCTGGTATGCCTCCAGATAGAGATATAGATTTCTGCATTGACTTGGAACAAGATCCTTGCCCCATTTCCATCCCTCCATATCGTATGGCTTCAGTAGAATTGAGAGAGTGTAAAGATCAAATCCAGGAGCTTCTCGATTAAGGTTTCATCCCTCATAGTTCTTCCCCGTGGGGTGTTCCTGTCTTTTTTATTAAGAAGAAGGATGGTAGTATGAGGACTGGTGATTTTATCTTAAGCCATAAGGGAGTGGATTAATACCGGAATTATAAGCTTATGGATAAAGAAAGTTCTATTGAGTATAAAAATTGTGTTAGTCCTTTGAATTAGATGAGTATACCTGAGTTTGAGGTGTTGTGTTGATGAAAGGTTGGCGTCGTAGTGATAGTCAGGGCTGACTGAGCGTAACGGTAATAAGAGTTCGTGATGGATTGTAATGAAATGCAACGATATAATAAGATTGTTAGTTAAGCGAATTTTGTATAGTAATTAGGACTTGCGAGTAACCAAGGTCATGATTTTATAATATTTGGTGAGTAACGTGGTTGTATGGAAAGTTTTAAGAGATGGTGGGATACCACTCGAATAGAATTTTAAAGAGCTAGAGTCATAATGAAAAAAAAAAGGGATGTAGTACAAGCTTTAGAGAAAGGCGAGAACACAAATATTTTATTTGATTGCAAGGGCTAAAGAGATATCTTGATAGGGGTAGATAATTGGGTTTAGAGACGCATGTTTTCATTCGTTTTGTTGTGGCTATGGTAATAGTGTCACAAGTCGTCAGATTGGATAAAAACTATTAGAAAGGACTTCAAAAGGGAGTGTACAGAAATTAGCTCAAGTGTGATGATAAGTGCCTTGGTTTTTTTTTGAGTTTAATACTGAGTACGAGTGAATTTTTAGCGAAGGATATTGTAAGATCGATGGAGATGTGATCAATGATAAGCGAAGATCCATGAATTCATAAAAATCTTCAAGGTACAAGTTAATGTTGATAAATAAGGGGATTGTGTTATATGGTTGAATTTACAATTCAGATTTTTCATTGTAAATCTACATTTGTGGTGATATATTTTGTCGATGCATGAATTTGCAAGGTGAGAAATAATCAATTGTATCATGTATTGAGCATTTCAAAGGACGTACATCTGGGTTGAGTCGTAATGTTTATTACTATTGATTATTAAGTACCTAAGAAGGGTTTTCATTTAAAAGTGTTGGTTTATAGTAAGATAAATGGTCGGAGGGTTCATGATGGTTGTTGGTATTGAGAATGTGGACTTCAGTGGAATGATGTGAGGAGTATGATGCACTAGCAATGCTCACGTGTTTTTTCACTTTTGAGGGTGGATCCCTAGTGGTGGATCAGGTGTACCAATCCTTTGAAGTTCTTTTGGTCGAGTGGGATGATTTGGGAAGATTTGGTTATTTTAAATGACATATGTGGTGTTTTCTTGGAGTTGTTAAGTATTTTAGTGGGTCTACATGTACCACCTTGATTATGAAAATTTATAGAAGAGCTACCATGCGTTTTTATGGTGGTGCGACAACCTTAACATTAATCTTGGTGTCGAGGTCATGTATCGATTATGTGTGGTTGAATGTAGGGATCATTGGGTCCAATTCTACTATTCTTAAGAGGTAATCTACAATTACTAAGTCTAGCATTTCGATAGTGTTGTTGGACGGTTTGTATGCTTGAACATATCCCTCGATGAGTATTTGATTTCTAAAGACCAAACTATTATAACTTAAGATCATTGGAATTGGGGTGGTGAGATGGAGATGTAGATAAACACTATGATTGTCTAGGTATTATGATTGTGTGTTGGTTGGTTCAAGTTCACCAATAATTGTGGCGAGTTTTGATATAGGATTTATCATGGTTATGTTAGAAAGTGTTCGTCCTAATGTTTGTGTCAAAGTCCTTCATAACATGTTGCAGACTTGTGTACGATCAACTTTTGTGGTTATTTGGAATAGCTTTGTTGTTAGTTAAGTGTACATACAATAATAATTATCACTAGAGTATTGTGATGCCTTCATGATTGAGGCATTGTACGGGAGGATGTGTAGGTATTCAATTGGTTGGTTTGGGTGCGAAGATTATATCATAAGTAAGACTCAGTTTTGTCAATCAAGACCTTCGGTATGAAGAAGAACTGGATGAAATTCTTGATAACGATATCCGGAAGCTAAGGACATGTGAAATAAGTATCCCCAGTAATTCGACGTTTTAGATACTTCTCTACCTTTATTTTAGCCAGTCTTTCCTAGTTGATCACTCGGGGATGAGTGATGGCTAAATTGGTATCTATTGTAATGACCTGATTCAGTCGTTATGGAAAAGCCAATGGGGAAACAATTGGGGCTAGAAAACTTTTTCATAGTAACTTGAGATTTCCTAGCCTAGTCCAGATTTGGATGAAATTGGAGTCTATGAGGTCTAGGGAAATCTGGTAACAAATAAGAGATCTATTAATGAATTTGATTATATGAATGAATAGCTAAGACGTTAAGGAACCCGTATGACTCTACAAAATTGAATTTCGGTGAGTAGAACTCCCGAAACTGAACTTAGCATGAATGGGTATTTTCTCAGTGTCATGGGATGAGGGTTTGTTGTGAAAATGGGGGTTTGTTAGAATCCGGATAATTAAACCTTTGATTGTTGATTCTTGCGTATAAATTGTTGTTTGTAGACCTAGAACAAGCGGAAAGAATCCGGAAAGGGAATATTCAAGTTCCTTAGGGGATTCAAGTTTGGATTCCAAGTAGGTGATGGTTGTGATTTCATGTTGGTGTGATACATGTTTGCAATTACTACATTATTGCATGTATGTATGTGAATCTTGCATTATTGATCATACTGCTCATAAATAAGGTTGATTGAATAATTGTATGCCATGAAATCATGAATTGATTGTATGATTATGAGAATGTACATTGTGATTGTGATTGTTGCTTGTTGAATGGATATGTAGCCACGTTCCGACATAAACATGGGATGTGTTGCCACGTTCTGGCATAAACATGGGATTGGTTGCTACGTTCCGGCATAAGCATGGGATCGTTTGCCACGTTTCGGCATAAACATAGGATCGGTTTCTATGTTCCGGCATAAACATTGGATCGGGTGTCACGTCCGGCACACTAACAGTTTGGGCGTGGGTTCCATGAGAGGACTATTGAATTAGGTTTCCTGAGAGGACCATTGACTTGACATAACTGTATATCTTGAAAATTGTGAAATTGTGCGTTGTTCGTAAGTGATGACTAATATTGTATATGTTCGGTTTATGCATGTTTATTATGTTGTAATGACTTACGTATGTTTCACCTTTTGGGATAGCTGCATCATCCTACTAGTACACTGTGGTTGTGTACTGATACTATACTTGCTTGTTCTTTCTTGAGTATAGGGTATCGTCAGGCGGCTATTGATAGACCTCAGCTAGGTGACTATTGAGCGTAACCAGAATCAATGGTGAGCCAGTTCTTCCACGCTGTCATGGATCTTTCTTGTTTAAGTCCACTCTTTTGAGACTCAGACTATTTATTAAGGTGTTTGTTTAGTTTCGGGGTTGTACCCCTTGCTCTTAGACTTGTCATTAGTAGAGTTTTGGTACAATGATTTTTAGGTTCTAGGGGTTGAATTTCCGCATTTGTTAGTTAGTTATTTGTTAAAACCATTGGAGTTTATGGGGACTCCATTTTATTGTTATTTAAATCTGCTTCTGTATCTTTAAATGCCTTAATTTTATAAAATTTATTAGTTTGGGTTGTAGTAATGGTTCTCCCACCGGAGGGTTAGTGTTGGTGCCAATCACGACGGTTTGGGTCGTGACAGTCCTTCTCCATTTTGTGCTTTTAATTTGATTGAAATACACATCATATCTAACTGAAAAAATGTATTATCAAATAAAGATTTTATTTATGGGTGTAATTCACAACAAACATTTACTGAAACTTACTAAAGAAACTCTCATTAGTGATCTTTTCAACTTCATCAAAGGAAATAAGTCCATTGAAAAATTGTTGAATCTTAAATTGATCTTTGTCCTCTACGAACTCTGTGTTGATCATGAATTCTACTTTTGAGGTCCTTATGCACAAATTAAAGGTTTGTCTTAGCTCCTTTTAACCTTTCATTTATAATGTAGTAACATTGATTAAGTTGAAAAGAGTTGTTCCAGGCATGGACATCTTTGTTGAAAACAACTGTCTGTATTTTTGTTCCCCGTGGTAATACTTATAATCATTACACTCTCAAAAGAATTCAACATATTAACTAATGAATATGATACAATATCAAAATAGAGGTACCTCTTCGTCGACGAACTTATCCCTATCTCTTTTGCATAATATTTTTGTTTTTACATTAATTTGTGTAGGTTTTAAATTTTTTTCATTGACGCTTGTTCTTTTTTTCGTAGACATCTACATGTTGAACAAGTTATATTAATTTCACATTGAATCTCTCACACCTATGATTTTTACACGTAAAACATATATACATACATATTTTTTCACTTCAAAAATTTGTTATATATTCTCATTAATAATAAGAAAGAATAATAAAAATATACAAATTGTGATTTTTATAATTCATGTTGCAAGAAAAATCATTCATGATACATATTAAATGTTACTTTATTTATGATACTAAATTTTATAGAATTAGTAGTACATTAAATTATTTTTTATAAGAAAAAAATATAATTTTGTTGGAAGATAGAAAGTCGTCCTTTCAATAAATAATAAGTGAAAATATAATATTTAAAAAATATTAGAACGTTAAAGTTGACATATTTCCATTTATTTTGTATCATTGTTAATCCGTAAAGATAGTAATTACTAACGACATATTTTTCTAGTTAGATTTATGTTATTGAAAATGTTTTTATTATGTCATTTTTTGTGCCATATGATTTATTAAGTTATTATATAAATTGATCTTAATATTTTTGGTAAATATTTTTTATTATATTCATATATTTTCAAAATTTTCTCTTGTTCAGCTATGTATATTTTCTAATATAGCCAAGGTTAATAAAAGACCTTCTACTATTAGCTTTCACAATATCAAAATATTTATTGTCTAATTTATATTAATGTACAAAAAATTTTAGGCACTTCAATTTAAAATTTTATGTTATTTGTATGTCTTCTAGATCGTTTCAAACTCATAAAATATACTCATCGCTTATGAAACGTGAAACAATATCGTAACAATACAAAAAATTTGAATTATTTATCAATATATACCACTAGACAGTATGTTTATTGACTTTTTAATAACAATAAAAATGATAAACAATCAATATGTGTAAGTAGAAGTGGGGTGGTAAGTCTTGCTTTATCAATCATAATAATGTAACGTGGTTTTTATACGTAGAAACAGATACACGTGATACTCTATAAGAATTTTATTTTTTTAAAATAAGATATGTTGCACTTCAAGCTATCTGACATGAGTTTCATTTTCTTATTTAATATTCTCTGACTACTTTTTCTGTCAACACTTAAACATCAATTTCAAATGACAAATTAATGCATACCCTTTTCTTTTCAATTTATTATCTGATTTTGACAAGGCATGAAAATTGAGAAAATAAAAAATAACTTTTAAATCTTGTGGTCATAAATTAATAATATGTGAAATGTAACAAAATGCTCTTTATTCTTGTGGTTTTAAACATGACATATGAAAAGTATAAACTAAGAGCGGTACAAAAAGGAAACAAAGACATTATTTTTTTAAACTGACCTAAAAAATGTAAGACAACAAAATTAAAATGAAGGAAGTACTAAATAAAAGTCCATCCCATTTCATGATAAACATATTCAAAGGTAAAAATTGAAATCATAAATATAACAAACATAATCATAGATATGACAAACTTAACTCTATAAGTACACAATCAAGTCACTGAATTTTAAATAAAGCTAAAAAAAATCTATTCATGGGATCCAGATGGTGCTTCATCGAAATCGGACGAACTATTTTCCTCAACTCTTAAAGGAGCAAGGGCACTTCCAATAGTTTGATATGGAAATTCAATATTAGACTCCATAAGTTGGCCCGCTACTCTTTCAACTTCTGCATCTATAGCTTCCAAGAGCTCACTAAACCTTTTAAGGTCAGAAAAGTTGAGTTGTTCATATGGAAGTTCGTTCCTTAGTGCTTGGAGAGCTTCTCCATGTTTTTTTTGTCATTAGGGTGAATTCTCCAACTTGTTTAGTTCATTATTGATCTCATCAACATTGACATTTTGATGAGTTACAACGGTGGGGTTAGGAGCATCAGAGTCGGGTTGAGGATTCTCTCCAAGAAACTTATCCACAATTAACTCGACGGAAGGATGTCCACATGAATATACTTTATTGCTAGAAGAAAAAATCACAACAGCAACATAAGCACCACATAAAGTACATAGCTCACTTGCCTTTTTAAATTGGCCAATACGTCATTTTGAGAATGTCACTTGTCTATTTCTTGAATTTTGCATCGTTGATATTACAATTCTTCTGCGGTCATTACGTCTTCTCATGGCTAAATTTCTGAATTGAGAATATAAGAAAAATGTGATGTTGGGTTTCTGTTCTAACCGAGTATTTATAGCGAGAAAATCATCATATTATTTGATAAAAATGAAGTCAAATAACAAAAAAGTAAAAATATTTATGATGATTCCTTATTAGGTAGGATTTGAACCAAAATCATAATATTCATTAAATTTCTTTTTAAGTTTAATTGTATCATTGTCAATCCGTAAAAATAGTAATTACAAATTACATATTTTCCTAATTAGATTTATGTAATTGAATTATTGAAGAAGTTTTTATTGTTTCATTCTTTTGTGACATATATTTTAGTAAATTAATATTTAAATTGATTATAATTTTTGAGGTAAATATTTAAATATTTTCCTAAATTTTCTCTTGTTCAATTATGTATATTTCCTACTATAGTCATGCTTAGTAAAAGACCTTCCACTTTTAGCTTTGACAATATAAAAATATTTATTATCTAACTCATATTCATGTAAAAAATAATTTAAGCGCTTCAATTTAAAATTTAATGTTATTTGTGCGTGTTCTAGAGTATTTGTAAACTACTAAAATATACTCGTAACTTATGACAAGTGAAATAATATAGTAACAGTATAGAAAATCCTAAATCATAAGGCAATTGAAAATATATAAACTACTTTCAAACATTCTCAAACATTTTACATTTCATTATAAATTTTCAAAACGATACAATGAAATATGTGTCTTGTTTATCTAACCACCAGATATTTGAATATGATACGATACATTATGAAATTGTGACATCCTGCCTTAGAAAGAGCTAAATTTAGAAAGCGCTAAAATTCAAAATAGCAAAATTGAGATTTTTCAAGTTATGCTTAAGTTGTGACTTTTTAGGTCAACTTCAATCGATCATAACTTTCAATAGAGGAAGAGTTAGGTGGCCCATAAGATACCAAATGAAAGGTCATGGAATCATCTTTCCAACGCCACTAACTTTGCTAAGTTTTGAGTTCGGATGAGGGAGATATACCCATTAAAAGTTAGCTTATCTAGTTAAGGAAAGTTATGTTAATTAGTGAGGGGTATTTTTGTCTTTTCCTTACCCCATCAAATTAAAACGAATTAAGTAATATTTTAGGGTCAAATCTGAATTGGGTCAGTGTTACAAATCCTAAATTACAATTAAGGTTTTGGAAGAGAGTTCAAGAAGAGGAAAAGAGGAGTGATGAACGCTCAACTACACCTCATCCAATACTAGGTGTAGGCAGTCATTATCTAGTATAAAACTCAACGAAGAGTTGGGGTAGAACCCACAGGGAGCGGTACCAATTCAAATTCAGTTATGAAGTTATAAATGTAATCTAGTCAGTTGTAGGAATAAAATTTATCGAAAACATTTAAGTAAATCAAAGGGGTTGACAACGACTGTCAGATGGGGGTAATTGGTTTGTCAATTAGAAAGTAAGACAAATACGAAAATAGGGAAATCAACAATGTAGAGAGGAATTTTTGGGATGTGATCGATTATAGGCTAATTTCGCTATATGGGAAATTTTAATTTACTAACGATTCCTAAATGTGAGTAGGTAGGTTAGACTATAGAGGCAATAGCTTTCTCTCGAACAACTATTACTATTCAAGCGAGTTCTCTTGAACCTTGACAAGCTTAACAATATAAACATCCTAAAACCTTAATTTATCTATTCTCTCGAGCTAGATAGGTAGAATTGAGTTTAGGATGCACTCTGTCGAGTTGAACCAACATCAACCCAATAACTACAATCATTAATAGAAAACCTTGGTTCTAAAACCTCTTTCTCAAACAAGCCCATAACTCTAAGTTAGAATCACCTTTGCAACTACTATTCATAAATAAATACACAACTATCGATTAAACCCACTTCAATTAAGCATTTAAATCAGTAAACAACAATAGCCATAAGCTAATTAAGCCAATAATCACATGATCACACCCCAAGAATTGGGGTTTTAGCTACACATCATAAAGAGAGAGAAACAATTACCAACTATATTAACCACGAGCTGGGTAATAGTTTCCAAGTCTGTACAATGCTTTAAATTGAATTAATTAAAAAACCCAATTGCAATTCCTCAAAACCAAGTCTCAAAAGCTTCAAAGTCTTTCCTAGAAAACACAGGAGAACTAAATTTAGATTCTCTAATGCTTAGATTAGAAGATTCTTGCTTTTATTTCCTTTCAAATTTCGATTTGTAGTTTCCCAATCTTTGGCCTTCAGGACCGTTAGGCGAAGTAAGTTGCGCCTAGCCAACCAGGTCTGCGATACGCCCTTTGCTCTAGTTCATCGCCGGTTTGCCTTACCTCTTAATCCTCCTCACCAAGTTGTTCGGTGGTTCGCCGATTGTCCAATTCCATCACCAAGTAGGTTTGTAACATCCCGCTCTAGAAAGAAATAAAATTAGAAAGAAACCGTTTTTGAAAATAATGAAATGTGGAAAGTTTGACAAAGTTAAGCTAAGTATAAGTTTTGGGTCAACTTCAAACGACCATAACTCCTAGATGAAGATGAGTTAGGTGTGCTACAAGATACCGTAGGAAATATCTTTGAAATATATTTCCAATGCTAATGAGTTTGCGTGATTTCGAGTTCGTATGAGGGAGATATGCCCATTTGAAGTTGGGTTGTCTAGATAAGGAAAGTCAAAACCGGATTTTATGAGGCTATAACGGTCTTTTCACTACCCAATTAAATATTTCGTTTTTGGTAATATACTTAGGGGTCTAAAATTAATTGGTCAGTTTACGCACCCGAAGATTTCACTCTAGGGTTTTTAGAGAAAGAACGCAAGAGGAGAAATGAGGAGAAAGAGCCAAAGTTCGTCATTCTTGAGGTTTTTGCTTGTGGATTTTACCAAGGGTTGATACCTACGAGGTATGTGAGATCACATAGCATTGGGCTCATTTTGCCACGCGCCAATCATGATTTAATTCATCGAAATTATTTTCTTGAAAGCATAGAAATTGAGTTCTTGATGGGTTTTGTTAAAGTTCTATTGAGTTCTTGATTCGTTGGAATTGTTGAGAAGTTGTTGATTCAAATTCATGAAATTAGATATCGTTTTGAGTTGACTCTTGCATATTTTTGTTATGTAGTCGAATCTAGGTGTTTGGGGAAAGAACCAATTGAAACTAGAAGGTTTAGAGTTGAAAAACGAGTAAGAAAAATTGGGATTTTCTGGAGAAAAGAGGTGGGGCGCCGTGCCACTCATAGTGCCCCACATCAGTATCTGCAGGAAGGGAGTATCTGTAGGAAGGGCTCTGGGGCGCTGCGCCACTCAGAGCGCGCAAACCCAATTTCTGTTGTTCAGGCTCTGGTGCCCAACGCCACTCAGTACGCCTGTGTTGCTAGGCCTTCTACCCTTTCCTCATTCTTTCCGTACGAGTTACATTGAAAGGTACCTATGTTTTCTAGTTGATTTCTACACTCTAAGGTACATATAAAAAACATCAAATCATCCATAACATGAGATCATGAGCCGTGAATCCATGTTAAATGTCAGGTTAAGAGAAGCTCATACAATTTCCGAAAGTCTTTTACAAATGTTTTAACTTTGTTTTAAGACTTGAGTTTTGAGTTGAGTAAAGAGTAAACGTTGAAGTTCATTTCTTCAAAAGAGTATATGGGACTATGTATTCCCAAAAATCTAAAATGTTTTCACATTTAAATAAGAGAGGGAGCTGAGATTTCCAAAGGAGCCTTTGAGCTAGTTTTCAAAAAAGAGTAAATGCTTTCATAATTAAGTAAGAGAGGAAACACTCATTTCCAAGAGAGCTTTTGGGATAGTTTTTGAGTAATTATCTCAAACCACAGAGTTATTTTTTTAAACATATGAGTTAGTATATTTTTGGAGTAGTATTGAGCACCGATATGGGGAAGAGTTCAAACAACTCCGAGCCCTCATAAACAATGTAGCCAGCATGGGTAGAAAATGGTCATATTTTTTAGATGATTCCTTAGTGCTTTTTAGAATAGACTAGTGGATCCACTTAGCAGTCAAGTTCTATACCCTCGGCAAGGTATAGGATGGCCCTTGCAGCGTGAAACAAAACATTGTATCATCACAATAGCTCTTATATGATGGCTATCGGTTAGAGAAAATCCCATAGAAGTATTTTTTATTATTATATACACATAGTTACTCATATTTTCATATACATCCAAAGGCTATATTTTATCTTTGCATACATACAGAGTTACTATTGTATTTCTAAATACACAGTGTTGTTATCCATGTTTTAAAAGCTTTTCTTTATATTGCATTTATATTATTGCTTTATCTTGAAATGAGTTCAGTTCATTTCAGTTCAGTTGAGACCAGGGTTGTTCCTTCAGTTCCCTTTTCAAGCTTATGTCATATTTTAGAATTTCCATCGCATGCTCGTATATTCAATGTACTGATGCCATTTGGCCGGTATCATTTTTATGATGCAGATATACGTAACCATTCAGCATCTAGCGCATCATTGATTCTAGTTGAGCTTCAGAGGTTGTTGGTAGGCCTTATTTCTTCCGAAGGATCCCCTTTTATTGTTTTTCAGTATTTTAGTTCATTAGGATGTCATGGGTCTTGTCCCGACATCCATCTTAGTTATTAGAGGCTTCGTAGACAGTGAGTTAGTTCATTTTACTTTATCTTTTTATTGGCTTATGTTTTGAGACTTGAGTTGTCATCTTGGCTAGTTAAATGTTTCTTTTAAGACATTCTAAGTTTATTTCATGAGTTCATCATTTCAGACTATTTTATTGTTTTTAAGTCTTCCGCTGAGCAGTAATCCAGGCCAAAGGTTCGCTTGGGGCCAGTAATGGTTCTCGAGTGCTAGTCCTGCACAGAGTGTACGCTCGGACCGTGACAAACTTGGTATCAGAGCACTTAGTTCAAGAGTCCTAGGGAGTCTAGGAAGCCGTGTCTGTAGAGTCCTAGTTATCAGTGTGAAGCGCACCACATCTATAATTAGGAGGCTGCAACACTTAGGAACTATCTCACTTCTTTCATATTCATTTCGTGCGATAGAATTAATCTCTATAAATTTTCCTTCTAACTCATGCTTGCGCGTGTCTTTTAGATCATGCCTCCGTGAAGAGCTGTTAAAGATCGTCCCGCTAGAAGGAATGTTGAGCCACATGAATAAGGGGTACCTAATACGCCAGAAGTACAAGCCCAATGAGAGGTCACCAATGTTGAATTCCGTGAAGCTATCTGGATGCTAAGTCAAGTTGTGACCAATCAAGTTGGAAAGAGGGAGAATTGACTGTAAAGGGGTTGATACGTCAAGGATCCATGAGTTCTTAAGGATGAATCCTCCAAGCTTCACTAATTCAAGTGTCACCAAGGATCCAAAAAACATTGTGGAGGAGCTTCAGAAGATTTTTGAGATTATACATGTTACCGATACTGAGAGGGTGGAACTAGCTGCATAACAAATGAAGGGTGTCACTAGAATCTGGTTTGATCAATGGAAGTGGAACCGAGCTGAGGGTGCACCACTTGTGAGTTGGGCTCTTTTTTAGAAGGCCTTCTTGGGGGGTTACATTCCCCGGGAACTAAGAGAGGCAAAGGTACGGGAGTTCCTTATACTTAAGTAGGATTTTTTTAGTGTTCTTGAGTATAGTTTGAAGTTCACCCAACTTTCACGCTATGCTCTGGAGATGATTGCTGACATGAGAAGCAGAATGAGTTTGTTTGTTGCTCGATTATGTCGTCAGTCTAGTAGGTAAGGCATGGAAGCTATGTTGATAGAAGATATGGACATAGCAAGGCTAATGATCCATGTGCAACAGGTTGAGGAAGAGAAGCTGAAAGATAGGGAGGAGTTTCAAAATAAGATTGCTAAGACATGGAATGCGTTCGGGCAGTAGAAGAGTAATGCTAACCCGTTATCTTTCCAACACAAACAGAAGGGACCTGCTTCATCATCTGCTAGTGCACCTGCACTAAGGAACAAAGGTGAGTACAACAGTCAGAATTCATAGTGTTTCAGAGCTAGACCTGCCCATTCTCAAGCTAGTATGGCACACTAGGGTAGTGAGCCTCCTGCATGTGTTAAGTGTGGTAGGAGCCACTCAGGGATGTGTCGTGATGGCTCCATTGGCTGCTTCAAGTATGGCTAGAATGGTCATTTTATGAGATAGTGTCCAAAGAACAAGCAGGGTAACGATAATGGGGAAATAGAGCCCAGTCTTCTTCAGTTGCTCCACCAAACAAAGCTGCATCTAGAGGAGCTACTGAGGGGCAAGCGGAGGAGGAAACTATCTTTATGCTATCCAAGTCACCAAGAGCAAGAAGATTCACGCAGGTATGATCTAAGTCTTTAACATTGACGTTTATGCTATGCTAGATCCAGGAGCAAGTTTATCCTTTGTAACTCCTTATGTTGTGATGAATTTTGATGTTCTTCATGAGGAACTTAGTGAGTTCTTCAGTGTTTCTACACCTATTGGTAAGTCTATTCTGGTAGAAAGAGTCTATCGTGATTGTACCATTTTCGGCAATCACAAGAGCACAATGGTTGATTTAGTTGACTTAGACATGGTAGATTTTGATGTTCTTCTTCGTATGGACTGAATTTATGCATGTTATGCCTCAGTTGATTGTAGAACTCGAGTTGTCCAGTTCCAGTTTCCTAATAAGCCAGTTATAGAGTGGAAAAGTAGTTCAACAATACCTAAGGGTCATTATATTTCATACCTTAAGGCGAGGAAGTTAGTTTCCAAGGGGTGTGTCTATCACTTAGTCCAAGTTAATGACTCTTCTATTGAAATATCTCCAATATAGTCAGTTTCAATAGTAAAAGAGTTTCCACAAGTCTTTCCAAATGATCTTCCCGGAGTCCCTCCTGAGAGAGAAATAGAATTCGGTATAGATATTCTTCCCGATACCCATCCTATTTCCAATCCACCATATAGGATGGCATCAACAGAGTTAAAATAGCAGTTGAAAGATCTCCTAGAGGAAGATGGATGATTCCCTTAGAATGTGTATAGATTACCGTCACTTGACCAAGGTTACCATCAAGAATAAATATCCTCTTTCGAGAATTGATGATCTATTCGATGAAATTTAGGGTGACACTTGTTTCTCTAAGATATACCTCAGATCTAGCTATCATCAATTAAGAGTAAGGGAATGTGATATTCCAAAGACAGCTTTCAGGACCCGTTATGGTCATTATGTGTATCTGGTCATGTTGTTCAGTTTAACCAATGCGCCTCCAGCGTTCATGGACCTTATGAATAAAGTATTCAAGCTTTATTTAGATATGTTTGTTATCGTGTTCATTGATGACATACTAAACTATTTGGGGAATGAGGAAGATCATGCTAGTCATCTCAGAATAATACTCCAAACTCTAAAGGATAGAGAGTTGTATGCCAAGTTCTCTAAGTGTGAGTTTTGTCTTGAGTATGTGGCCTTCTAAGGCCACATTGTTTCTGGTGATGGAATTAGAATTGACACTTAGAAAATAGAGGCAGGGGAGAATTGGCCTAGACACACATCTCCAACTGATATTATGAGTTTCTTTGGGTTGGATGGCTATTATAGAAGGTACATAAAGGAGTTCTCATCCATTTCGTCCCCTTTGACCATGTTAACTCAGAAAATAGTGAAGTTTCAATGGTCTGAAGCTTGTAAAAAAAGCTTTCAGCAATTGAAAAAGAGGTTGATTACTGCCCCAATATTGACCTTAACAGAAAATACTCAAGGTTTTGTGGTATATTGTGATGTGTCCAGAGTTGGTTTGGGTTGTGTGTTAATGTAGAATGGCAAAGTTATAGCTTATGCCTCCAAACAGCTGAAAGTTCATAAGAAGAATTATCCAACCCATGAT
Organism: Solanum lignicaule; assembly: GCA_029582545.1. Classification (NCBI taxonomy): domain Eukaryota; kingdom Viridiplantae; phylum Streptophyta; class Magnoliopsida; order Solanales; family Solanaceae; genus Solanum; species Solanum lignicaule. The sequence continues at coordinate 27,515 of JAJOOF010005157.1, forward strand.
CTAGAGTTGACTGTCGTAGTATTTGCTTTGAAAGTATGGCGCCATTATCTTTATGGTGTTCATGTGGATGTTTTCACCGATCAAAAGAGTCTTCAATATGTGTTTAGTCAGAAAGAGCTTAATCTCAAACAAAGGAGGTGGTTAGAGTTACTCAAGGATTATGATATGAGTATCCTCTATCACGCAAGTTAGGCTAATGTTGTTGTTGATGCGTTGAGTAGGTTGTCTATGGGTAGTACTTCCCATGTTGAGGAATAGAAGAAAGAACTAGTAAAATATGTGCATAGACTTGCACGATTGCGAGTTCACCTTATGAATTCCATAGAAGGATGGGTAGTGGTGATGAATGGGGCTAAATCATCATTAGTGTCAGAAGTGAACCAAAGCAAGACCAAGATCCTATTTTTCTTAAATTAAAGGAAAATGTTCATAATAAAAAAGTTATGGCTGTTGAATAAGGGGGAGATGGTGTATTGAAGTATCAAGGTACGTTATGTGTACAAAGGGTGGATAAACTCCAAGAGAGGATCATGAAGGAAGCTCATAGTTCCAGATATTCTATTCATCCGGGTTCCACAAAGATGTATCATGATTTGAGAGAAGTATACTGGTGGAATAGTATGAAGAAAGGTATTGCTGAGTTTGTTGCTAAATGCCGGAATTGTCAACAATTTGAAGTAGAACAGCAAAGGCCTTGTGGTATGGCTTAAAATGTAGAACTTCCAGAATGGAAGTGGGAGATGATCAATATGGATTTCATTACTGGCTTGCCACTGTCTCGCAGACAACATGATTCTATTTGGGTGATTGTTGATAGAATGACTAAATCAGTCCACTTTTTACCAGTAAAGAGTACCCATTCAGTAGAGGATTATGCCAAGTTATCCATTCAAAAGGTAGTTAGACTTCATGGGATGCCAGTTTCGATTATATCAGATAGAGGTGCAAAATTTACTTCACAGTTCTGGAAATCATTCCAGAAAGGCTTGGGTTCAAAGGTGAAGTTGAGTACTGCTCTTCATCCTTTAGATAAATGGTCAAGCAGAGCACACTATTCAGACTTTAGAAGATATGTTGAGGACCTGTGTGATTGATTTCAAGGGTAACTGGGATGATCACCTACATCTCATTGAGTTCGCTTACAACAATAGTTACCACACTCGCAACCAAATGGCGCTGTATAAGGCTTTTTATAGGAGAAGATGCAGTTCTCATATTGGATGGTTTGAAGTTGGTGAAGCTAGGTTGATAGGACCAGACTTAGTTCATCAAGCTATGGAGAAAGTGAAATTTATTCAAGAGAGATTGAAAACAGCGCAGAGTCATCAGAAATCCTATACTGAAGTTAGGAGAAGGGAGTTAGAGTTTGAAGTAGATGATTGGGTATACTTGAAAGCTTCACCCATGAAGGGTGTTATGAGATTTGGTAAGAAGGGGAAGCTTAGTTCCCGATATATTGGTCCTTACAAAATATTCAAAAGGATTGGTAATGTAGCTTATGAGTTGGAGCTACCACAAGAGTTAGCAGCGGTCCATCCGATATTTTATATTTCCAAGTTGAAGAAGTGCATGGGAGATCTTTCACTTATCATATCAACTGAAGATATTGGTACCAAGGATAGCCTATCTTATGAGGAGAATCATGTTCATATTTTAGATCTCCAAGTTCACATGTTGAGAACAAAAGAAGTAGCACTAGTCAAAGTTCTTTGGAGAAATCAGTTTGCTCAAGAAGTCGCTTAGGAAAAATATTAAATCTCATAGCATTAGTCAAAGTTGCTAGCCAAATTGCACTTTTCGATCACTTTCCACACTTCCATCAGCACAATCAACACACCATTTTTTTTTTATCAAAGCAATATAAAAGGTTTTGGGTTGCCTCCCAAACAGCGCTTTAGTTAACGTCGTGGCACGATGCAAGTCCACCTTCAAACCTCATTTTTGGGGTTGACCATAGTGTCACTAGGCAAACCCCCTTGCTGTCTCGGATTGAGGTGAGACGATATATGACCCATGTGGGTCTCTAACTGCTTGATCGAAACTGAAAGGGAGGTGACGGTCTAGCTGAGGGTGGACACATCTTCTTTCATTCCTTTTAACATTTTGTCTGACCCTTCGAATTTGTTTAGAATACGTGAGAGTATATCCTCAGACCTACCACCTTCCGAGTCCTTGGGCTTTTGGCGTTAATAGGTAGGAACATATCTATCCTTCTTCCCATCCTTCTAATTCGGATTACCATCCCTCCATTCACGATTTTGATCCTTCCAGCCTTCGTCTCTAGCCCATCATTGGTTACCATCCTGCCTTGGGTAGTTTGAGAGATAGCCACTGCATTTGTTGGCTAGAAAGTTTACCTCCTCCTTAGACAACGCTTCAAACTTTATCACCTTAGAATTTGCACACCCGACCCCCACGGCATTGACACTATAGGAACTAGTCCCCATGACATTTTTGGATAGAATGTCAAGTTGTGTCATGATCTTGGCCATGTTTTTGTCTCTCACATGATCTTTTTCATCTACTCTTTAGATAGCTTGAAGGTGAGAGGAGAGACTCGGTCCTCGCGAGTGTACCACGCTCTGTTGATAGTTTTCATGCCATCTAAAGCTTGGGCTGCTACTGCATATGGCTGCTGCATTAATCCTCCAGGAGAAAGTTGATCAGCTACCCCTTTGTTTACCGAGTCCAAACTCCGGTAAAAGTACTGCAGTAGCACATTATCAGGTAAACCATGGGTTGGGCATTGAAGCACCAAATTTTTGAACTGTAACAAGTCTCGTGGAGCGGCTCTCCTTCCAGACGCTTAAAGCTCTGAATGCTATCCCGAAGGGTCATCATCTTAGAGGGAGGGAAAAATCGCACTTGAAATGCGGTTACCAATCCTCCTAGGAAGTGATGGTTTCACACAACAACTCGGCCAACCACTTTCACGCCTCTCCCATCAACGAGAAAGGGAATAATCTTAACTGAATTGACTCCTGGGAGATGTTTTTGAACGAGAAAGGTCCGCACACATCTATGAAATTCCAAAGATGGTCGTGAGGATCCTCATGAGCCAACCCGCTGAAAAGTCCCTTTAATTGCAAGAGTTGCAACATAGTGCTCATTATATGGAACACTACATTTCCCTCGGCTGGAGGTAACCGGATAGCTCCAATACCTCCCATGAGATGAGAACCATTGATGTTGGGCTCTTGGACATCATTGAGATTTCTGATATTGTCTTGGTGGCCCACCTGGCTACCATTGCTACCGTAACACTCATGCCTTCTAAAATATCCATACACAAGCAAACAAAACAAAACTAAAGATTAAGTGAGTAAACTACAACTCAGAAGAACAATTTTTTTTACTAAACTAAGAATTCTCAAATAACACCACTCCCCGGCAGCGGCGCCATTTTGATGTTTGCGTAATTAAGACACAACTTCCAATGCAAGTGTCTACGATCGTACAATAGTAAAGTAACCCAGCCAAGGGTTGGGGTCGAGTCCCAAAGGAGTGGATTTGAGAATTAATAGAAAAATAAAATTAAGTTCTAATTAGTCATAGCTAAAAATATTATTGAATATAAACATGTTAAATCTAAGGGGTGACGCAAGCGTCAATTATCAATGGGGGTTTGTGACAAGTAAGTAAAAACAACAAAAATGCAAAGAATACTAATCAAGGAGAGGGAAGTCTTGGGATGTGATTGGAATACAGATTAGACTAGACATAGGGTACATGCTCTTGATAGTAAATTTGTTGAGTATTTGTGACTAGACTAGACTATAGTGGGGGTAAATTCTCTCTCGAGAAACTTACCCCGAATCAAATGGGTTCCTCTCGGACACCCACTTGCCGCATGAAAAATAGCCTCCATCTTAGTCCACTGAATATCTCGAGCTGAGTGTGTAGGAGAAGGATTAGGGTTCACTCTCTCGAGTTGAACCTCATGTCGACCCACTCCTACCGGCCATCAATTTAGTAGTCTTAGTTTTACAACCTCTCTCTCGAGCAAGCTGAAAACACAAAGGTGAAATAATATTTGCAACTACAATATCATTAAGTTCCACCACAACTACTAAACGAAATCACATTAACATAACATATAAACTATCAACAAGCAAGACCCAACAGATAATCTAGCCCATATTCACAAAATTACACCTCAAGAATTGGGGTTTTAGCTAGACATATAAAAGAGATAGAAATTTATACAAATATGAGTTTGTATTTAAATGGGTATGAATATTTAAATCTCAAAAAAAGCAAAGAATGAAGAATCCACAAGACCCAAGTCCAAATTCTTGGAGTTGAAACCCTTCGTATCTTCAAGTTCTTCAAAATCCTCTTCAAACTTAGAACTCAAAAGTCTATGTTAAAAGTTCTACATTAAAATCTGCTATTCAAAGACTGATTACTAAGCTACAACTCTCAACGAGTATTTATAGTTTTCAAAAATCTATGCTGCAGCGGATCATTCAGCGTCATTAGTTGAGATCGCTGATCAACTCGGCGAACCACCCTTTGGTAGGTTTCATCGCCATCTTGCTCTTAGCTTTCAGCATTGTCGTGTTTGCATCATTGGGGGACATACTACAACTTTGCGGATTTGCTCGGCAAAATGCCAACTGCTCTTTTTCATCGCCGATTTGATCCTTTCTTTCAGGGCTCAACACACTAGAGCATAAGACAAGGATAAGACTCTTTTGCCAATTCACCGAATGGGTTTGGCGATTCTCATATCTTCATTTCTTCGTTGTTTCAGCTACCTTTGTTCCTTTTTGCTAAATAGTGTACATGCTTTCCCTCAAAATCCAAATACCTTAAAATTAAGGGTTTTTATCAGATATTGAGATAAAATATGCATTTGAGGATACTAATTCTATCAAAATATAGCCCTAAATGAGTCCATGTGGACTCATCATCCAGCCCCTGGCCTTCATGTCTATCTAGTGTTGTTCATTCTATGACTCCGAGTTCCTTTACAGCTCCCTTGACTCCTAGGATTTCTACCAGTCCTACTGCTTCCTGACCTCCACTCATCTAGGCTGTGATACTACGGATAGGAAATCTTGCCTATTCTACTGATAGGCGTGCCTCCAGGATTGATATTATAGTCCCTGAAATAATTGAGATGTCCCTCACTCCTGCTGTGACACCCCTTATTGTGTCTTTTGAAGCCCTTGCGGTAAGGATAGTGGTGTGTGAGCGAGGCCAGGGGGCTACTAATGAGGTGACGACCCTAAAGGCCACAATTGTTAAGTTGAGGGAGGACGTGGACCAGTTGAAGTCCATAGATATGTCCATGATTTATGGGACTGTGGAGATCCCAGATATGCTAGCTGACTCTAATGTGCCTTCGTCTACCACCGGAGATGAGGTTCGAGCTGATGAGGTAGCGGCTACCGAGTCCGAGGATGAGACTGATGAGGACCAGTTCGGTATCCATGAAGAGACTACATAGGAGGGCCTTACACAGGTTGAGGAGACAGACCCTAGTGGATCCAGTGTTGCTGATGTTACACCAAGCATTGAAGCCCAAGATCAAAGTGTGACCTCGGGCATTGATGCCCTGACAGATGGAGCGACTGTGTAGACCGGACCTTTCTTTACCTCCCTCTCTGTTGCTTTTATTGACTTTTATTTATGTTTATTGCATTTTAGGACAACTACCTTTTTGTTTGTGGTTGGGTGAGGTATTACCATATGTAACTCTTGTTACTGTATTATATATATATATATATTAGGTTTTTGTTCTTTAAACTGTGTTGTTGGATTCTATCTTGTGGATGTTTGAGATTGTGGCTCCTTGTTCTGAATTGTAATGGTTTTTGACAAATTTTGAAAATTTTTGCCACCTCTTGTGTGCGAATGTGGCTGTTCTTGTGCAAATTCGAGTATCGGTCATGATCAATACCGATGAATTGAGTAGTGCTTTTAATCGAAAAAAATGAATGTGTGGCTATGATGAGGCCAAATGAAGTTGCATAGACAATGTATGAACTTTTTGCATCTTGTTGTGATTAGACAGTTATCAAATGGAGTATCTTGTGATGAACATTGCACACTAGAGAAAGTGTGGAGTCTCATTTGATATTGGTGTCAATTCCTTGTGTGATGATTTTACTTTGAACCTTGTCTGATGACACCTAGAATTTGCGCTGTTGGTTTGGTTGACTAAGTGATGCAAGCACTTGAAATGATCTTAGGCAACAAATTTTGAAGAGTGAAACAATTTGACAATATACCTCTTTTATGGACAACCTTGTGAGATGTGTGAACTTTCTTGAGCCCCTTTAAGCCTATTCCTTTTCTTGGAAGAAACTTGATGCAATTGTGACCCCTTTTTATCCATTCACCCATAATCCTCATGAAGTGTGGTTCGTTGAATAGCCAACTTAGGCCAAAGGCCTAAGTTGGGGGTGTGGTGAAAAGAGAAGGCAAAGCAAGAAATGTGAAGAAGTCCCCCCTTGATCTATGATGTTGAACAAAATGGAACCCCCTATATAGAAATAAAAAAAAAGAAGAAAGAAAAAGAAAAAGAATGAAAAAGTAGTGAAATAAATTTTTGAAAGATACAAAAGAAATGGGGTATCTGGATATCCATTAGAAGTTGAATAATGGGGTGAATTTTGAGCATGAGTAAAAATGCTGAAGAATAGGAAGAAAAGTGATGTTCAGACCACATTTCATGAGGGTAGCAACCACTGAGCCTAAATGACCATACCTTCGCACTCAGCCCCGTTAGAAGGCTTGAAAAGACCTTTTTGACCTTGAGTGAGCTGAAGTCAATGTACCAAATCTCTAACAAAAAACATAAGTCTAAAGGAAATGGGTAGAGCCCAATTAAACCTACAAAAATCCAAAGTACTAGTCTAAGTCCGAATATGTGGATATAAACAAAAAGAGAACTCATGGCAGCACGAAAGAACTGGTTCACCCTTAAATTCGATCAATCATTGGTCTTCTAAAAGAGGTCTGTCAGTAGCCGCCTGAAGATGCCATGTACTCAATAGGTGAAACATATATATGTCATTCCAACAATAATAAACATGCATACAACAGACATATACAATATCAACTATCACTTACGAACAATGTACCATTCATAATTCTCAAGATATATCGTCATGTTAAGTCAATGATCCTTTCATGGAACCCACACACAAACTGTTAGTGTACCGGTACGTGGTACCTGATCCAAGTTAGTGTGTCGGACGTGACACCTGATCCCATTTATGTGCTGAAACGTAACACCCGATCCATTCAACAAACCACAATCACAATCACAATGTACATTCTCATAATCATACAATCAAGTCATGATTCATGGCATACAATTATTCAATCATCCTCACTTATGATAAGTGTGATCAATAATGCAACATTCGCAAACATATATGTATTATAATGAAGCAATTACAAATATATATCACACCAACATGAAATCACGACACTCACCTACCTCGAAAAATGCTTGAATCCCCTAAGAAACTTGATTCTTCCATTTCTGGATTCTTTCCCCTTGTTCTTGGTCTAAAAACAATCAATATAACAAGACGATCAATAAATAAGACCTAATTACCAAGACTATAATGAATAATATCCACCCTAGGTCGAACCCTTGATCCCCATACCCAGATTAGGGCTTTTCCCACCATAAATCCCAGATCAAAACCCTTCCCCAATGATAATTATCCAAGAAACTAAATTCTATGGATCGAAAAGTTGTTTCTGGGAGTGAAAACCTTACCTTTAGCCTTAAAAATGGTGGAAAACTATCAAGAAAACACATGGGGTCGTTCCTTAGCTCTCAAGGTCGAAAAGTGCAGAATAAAATGTTTTTTGGGTTTATTTCTGACTTAAGTCGTGTCTATCACACCACAATGGTCCTCACCCTAGTACAACGGCTTTGCTCTAGCGGGAAAATCCCACCTTAGCATCCTGCATGGAAACATTGAGCAAATTTAAGAATTTCAAACCTCCATTTCACAACACACCTTCATCCCATGACACTCAGAAAATACCCGTTCACGCTAAGATCAGTTTCGGGAGTTCTACTCACCCGAATTCAATTATGTAAGGTCAGACGGATTCCTTAACGTCATAACTATCTAATCATGTCATAATTAGATATCGCATTTGTTACTAGTTTTCTCTAGACCTCATTGACTCCAATTTCATCCAAATCTTGACTAGGTTGGGAAATTCCAAGTTACTACGAAAAAGTTTTCCGGCCCAAAAATTTTCTCATTGGATTTTCTATAACGACGGGAACCAGTCGTTACAATAGATACCAATTCACCCATCACTCGTCCCCGAGTGACAAACTTAGCAAAATAGGCTAAAGAAAGAATGGAGTAGTACTTGAATCGACGAACAACTAGGATACTTGTCTCACATGTCCTTCTCGGTTTCCCCAGTAGCTTTCCCAACTAGAAGATGCTTCCATTGAACTTTCACAGACTTAATATCCTTGGTTCTCAGCTTCTGGACATTACGATCAAGAATTGCAATCGGTTCCTCCTCATACTGAAGGTCTTTGTCTAACACAACTAAGTCCAATTTTATAGTGTAATCCCCGTCATCATGGTATCTCTTCAACATGGACAAGTGAAATACCTAATGAACCCCCAATAGGTTAGGAAGTAAAGCCAATCTATATGCCACTGGACCTACACAGTCAAGGACCTTAAAGGGACCAATGTGTCGGGGACTAAGCCTGGCCTTTTTGCCGAATCTCACTACCCCTTTCATGGGTGATATGTTAAGAAGAACTTTCTCACTAGTTTGGAATGCCAAGTCCCTTACCTTATGGTCTGCATACTTTTTATGTCTACTCTAGGCTGCTAAAAGCTTAGCTTGAATACTCCTCACTTTATCTTGAATATCCTTCCCTAAGTCAACCCCCAAATTTTTTACATCTCCAGCCTCAAACCATCCTATGTCTGATCTACATCCCCTCCCATAGAGTGCCTCAAACGGTGCCATATCTATGCTGGAGTGATAACTATTATTATAGGAGAACTCACACAATGGTAAGTACTTATCCCAATGCCCTCCAAAGTCAATCACACATGACCTCAACTTGTCTTCTAACACTTGAATAGTCGTCTCTGACTGTCTGTCCATCTGTGGATGGAAAACTGTACTAAAAGTGAGTTGTGTGCCTAATTCATCATGTAACTTCCTCCAAAACGTAGAGGTAAACTGCGTACCACGGTCTCAGTTGATAGAAAGGGGCACCCCATGCAACATCACTATCTCTTACACATAAACCTTAGATAATTGCTGAGCATTATAATCTATTCTGACGAGAATAAAATGGGCTAACTTAGTTAATCGGTCAACCACTACCTAAGTAGATCTAACTTTCCCAACGTCTTAGGAAGACCAACCACGAAGTCCATAGCTATCATTTCCCACTTCCATTTCGGAATTGTCATTCTTTTAAGCAAACATGCATGCCTTTGATGTTCGTACTTCATTTGTTGGCAATTTTTACACTTAGCCACAAACTACGCTATATCCGTCTTCATAAGAGGCCACCAATAAAGTTACTTCAAATATCTATACATCTTAGTCACACCCGAATCAATAGAATACCGCAGGCCATGAGATTCTGTCAACAATCTCTGAATCAGGTCATCTACTCGAGGAACACAAATCCTCCCTTTAAAACTGAGCACACCTCCAGCATCAAGAGTGGTCCCTTGTCACTTATCAAATGTTGTCTTCTTTCTAAGCTCATTCAAACTGTCATCCTCAATCTATTTGGCCTTGATCTCCTTGATGAACATGGCCCTTACTTCACTGCTAGCTAACACCCCACCTTTCTCTGAGATGCCCAACTGCATGAAATTAGAATCCAAGGTCTGAATTTCCTTAGCCAAAGGTCGCTTGGATACACTTAAGCAAGATAAACTACCCATATTCACCACCTTCCGACTTAGTGCGTCTGCCACCACATTACCCTTACCCAGATGGTATTGAATGGTGAGATCATAAACCTTAAGTAACTCCATCCACCTTCTTCGTGTTAAGTTCAGATCCTTTCGGTGTAAACATGTTGTAGACTACGATGATCAGTAAGCACCTCACACTTGACACCACAGAGTTATTGTCACCAAATCTTTAGAGCAAACACTACTGCTGCCAGCTCTAAATCATAGGTTGGTTTATTCCTCTCATGCACCTTCAACTGTCGTGATGCATAAGCTATAACATTCTTATCCTGGATTAACACAACACCCAAACCCGAATGTGAAGCATCACAATAAATAATAAAATATTTACCTTCCACCGATAATGCTAGAATAGGCGATGTAGTCAAAAGAGTCTTGAGCTTTTGAAAGATCTCATCATACCTCTCAGTCCACTCAAAGGGTACCTCTTTCTTGGTCAACCTTGTCATATGCGTGTCAATGGAAGCAAAGTTCTTCAGAAATAGACGATAGTAACTAGCGAGCCCCACAAAACTTTGAACATAAGTCGCAGAGCTAGGCCAAACCCAATTCTTAGCAACTTCAATCTTTCGGAGATCTACCACTACCCCTTCTTTTGGAACTACATTCCCCAAAAAGGCAACTGAAGTCACCAAAATTCACACTTAGAAAATTTTGAATACAACTTTGTGTCCCAACGACACCCAGAACAAATTGAAAATTGTTGGCATGCTCTTCCTCACTTTTCGAATAAACCAAAATATCATCAATAAAGACTATAACAAACAAATCAAGAAATGGTTTGAACACACCATTCATCAAACTTATAAAAGTTGCAGGCGTATTACTCAACCCAAACGACATAGCTAGAAACTCGTAGTGCCTATAGCGTGACCTAAACACCGTCTTGGGTACATCCTCAGTCCTAATCTTTAACTGATGGTAACCAGAACTTAGATCAATCTTAGAAAAACTTATGCACTTTGCAATTGTTCAAAAAGATCACTATTCAAGGCAATGGGTAATTGTTTCGAGTCGTGACCCTATTCGATTGCCGGTAATCTATACATATCCTCATACTACTACCATCTTTTTTCTTAACAAACAAGATAGAAGCACCGCACGGGGAAGCACTAGGATGGATAACACCCTTGTCAAGAAGTTCTGAGATTTATGCCTGAAGCTCTCTTAATTCCACCGGGGACATGCGATAATAAGGGATAAAAGTGGGGCGGGTACCAGGTTCTAAATCAATGTAAAAATCTATATCTCTATCCGGAGGCATACCAGGAAAATATGTAGGAAACACTTCTCTAAATTCTAACACCACAAGAATAGACTCAATAGAGTGATATTCGACCTCAACATCCTGAATATGAGCCAAATAAGCCAAACAAACCTCCCCTACAAGTTTCCTAGCCCGAATGGAGGATATGATCTTAGCTGGCTTAGGCTTGTACTCCCCTTCCCACTCTAACTTTTTCGTACCCGGAATCTCTAGAATCACAGACTTAGTGTTAAAATTCAACACAACATAATAGGGGGACAACCAAGTCATGCCTAAGATTATATCAAAGTCATTCATATCTAGAATAACCAAATCAGCCCAAGTCTGAAAACCCATAAACAAGATAGGGCAAGCACGATAGACATGGGTTACTATGACCAACTCTCCAACGGGGGTAGAAACATGGATGGGGCATCAAGTATACCACAAATCATATCAAACTCTGAGGAAAATCACATGGACACATAAGAATAAGTAGAACCCGGATCAAATAGCATATTAGCCATCCAGTTACAGAGAAGAATAGTACCTGTGATCACTGCATAAGACGCCTCCGCCTCGGTCTTGCCTGAAAGGCATAACACAGAGCCATGTCATCATGACGGGAGACTTTCCTTTCTACGTTACCATTACCTCGACCTCCACAACCTCACTAATTTCCTCATCGCCCACCTTATGGATGTCTTTGACTAGTATTAATATTTCTCACAGGTACCGCTGCACTAGACTACTGCTGCACGAAATCCATCATGCATGGATGGGGACAGTCTCTCCTCATATGCCCTAGTTCTCCATAGTTACAGCAAGTGAGATCAAAAGATGGTCTGTTGTCTGTCGAAGGTGCAGCTCACTAGCTATCCTAAAAAAAAAATTTGAAGTGCAGTTCTCGAGTAATTACCTGTAGAAGCGGGCATAGTGGATTGAATTGGTCGGGCTTCAACTATCGGTCTTCATGAACCTCTGGAGTAAGACCCCTGAAAGTTACCTGAATTCTTGGCATTCTTAGCCAATGCCTTAGCCTGACCGTCTTACCTCACACCCCCCACTTTCTTCACAAAATCTCTTACCTCATTGAAGCTTTTTCCTACAGAGGTCATATGAACATATAATAGCTACAATTTAGAATTTAGTCCCTTAACAAATAGGCGGATCATCTCTTCCTCAGTAGTCACCATTTGCGTAGCATATCTACACAAAACATAGAACTTAGCCTCATAAGTAGCCACAAACATACCACCTTGTTCCAACGCCATGAACTCATCCTTCTTACAATCTCTCAAATTTTGGGGCACATAGTTTTTCAAAAACAGAGTATCAAAATGGGTAAAGTGAGTGGGGGTAAAGTTGAAGATCTGCATTCCACATAAGCTCTCCACCACTGCTTAGCCTCATCCTGAAGTTGGAAGGTCACAAACTCTACTCCATAATGATGGACAATTCCCAACTTATAAAGCATCTCATAACAACCTAGGATGAACCCATAAGCGTCCTCACTCTCAGAACCATGGAACATAGGAGGTTACAATTTCAACAACTTAGTCAACATCTATAACGACCTGTTCCAAGCATTATAGAAAAGCCAACAAGGAAAAAATTTGGGCTGAAAAACTTTTTCGTAGTAACTTGGAATTTCCCAACCTAGTCCAGATTTGGACGAAGTCGGAGTCTGTGAGGTCTAGGGAAATCTGGTAGTAATTGGGTGATCTAATTATGGCTTTGATAACATGAGTAGATAACTAAGACGTTAAGGAACCTGTACGACTTTATGGAATCAAATTCGAGCGGTGGAACTCCCAAAATTGATCTTAGCGTGAATGGGTAGTTTCTGAGTGTCGTTTGTTGAAGGTGTGTTATGAAATGGGGGTCTTGAAATTATTAAATTTGCTTACTGGTTCCGTGCAAGCTGCTAAGGCGGGATTTTCCCACCATGGCATGGCCGTTGTGGTGGGGTGAGTACCGCTGTGGAAGGACAGACGCAACTTAAGTATAAAATAAACCCCAAAAATGTATTATTCTGCACTTTTCGACATTAAGAGCTAAGGAATGACCCCAAGAGTTTTCTTGATAGTTTTCCACCATTCTTAAGACTACAGGTAAGATTTTATCTCCCCGAATCTATTTTTTGATTTGCAAAACCTAATCTAGAGGGTTATTATCAATGGGGGAGGGTTTTAATCTTGAATTTATGGTGGGAAAAGCCCTAATTTGGACATTGGGATCATTGGTGTGATCTAGGGTTAATAGAAATGTTGGTAATTTGGGTAGTTAGTGATTGTTTATTGATTCTCGTGTTATATTAATTGTTTGTAGACCAAGAACAAGCGGAACGAATCCGGAAATGGAAGTATCAAGTTTCTTAAGGGATTCAAGTTTGTTTTGAGGTAGGTGATGGTTGTGATTTCATGTTGTGTGATGTATGTTTGTTCTTGCTTCATTATAATACGTTTATGTATGCGAATGTTGCATTATTGATCACACTAGTTGTAAATGAGATAGATGAATGAGGAATGCCATGAAGCATGACTTGATTGTATGATTTGAGAATATATTGTGATTATCATTGTGGCTTGTTGAATGGATCGGGTGTTGCGTTCCGACATACTAACTTGGATCGGTTTCCACGTTCCGACATAAATGTCACTCCCCGAGACTACTCTCGAGATACGGACACGGGGACTAGAACCATAACTGATCCCAAGCTAACCCTGCTGGCATGATCATGACCATACTAAAGATAAGTTGAAAAATAAACTGATGCGGAGGATAAAATAAAAAATAAAATGAAAAAAAATGGGGAATACCCACTACAACAAATTTTCCCTCCAACCACAGTTGAAAAATATGACCTAAACTATAAATAAATGTTGCTTTTGATGAAAGGCTACACTTTTTCACCTATGGCAACACTTTTAAGGGGGTGGCCTAAACAAGCGTAACCTTTTCCCTAAGGCATCACTTTTAAGAGGAAAAGTCTACGAAATACAAGAAGCGTTGCCTTTGTATTCACCTATGCCTACGCTTCTGTATACCATCTATGGGCACACGTTTGTGCTTTAAAACAACACTTTTGAAGTGTCACATTTCATTCTTTATAGGCAACACTTTAAACTCATTGCTTGTTTTTCAACATTCAGCCACACTATAAAAATGTTGGTGAAGGTCGTTATGCCTATATCTATGTGGCCATATTTATACAAGCTAAGCCACGACTTTCTGATTAAAAATTAAAATATAATAACAGTATTTAAAAAATTATTATTATTATAATATGTATCTTGAAACCATTTTTTAAATAAGAAATATAAAGCATCACATTAAATAATAGAGAACAAAAAATATCTTCACAATACAAATTTTTTTGAAATATGCTAATATTCAACCTCAACAGTTAGTAATGCAAACTACTTCAAAGTGTGCTATAGTACTTTTAATAAAATTTAAAACATCTAAAACTATTCATGTAGTATCATGAATTATATTAAATCATAAATGGATAAAATTGATCAGCCGAATCAACTCAACTTTCGGCCACCATTTCCAATTGCATCGCCATAAGTTTCCTACAGGTTCAAAGTGAAATTGAGACTTGATTAGATAGAGAGTAAGTATACTTAGAAAATGTAAAACTATGATTCAATAATATGTGAAACTGCATTTATGCAAAAATATAATATTCTACAAGATATGCAGAAACACATGAAAATAATGCTAAAATGCAGCACACAAGTGTAGAAAAATGTGGTACTGATTACATAAATGCAGAAATATAGAAAAACTTGAAGAAACATAATGCAAAAAATACGAACGTTTCATAAGTGATAAATATTGTACCTATCTTAGTATTTAGTACCTATTTATAGTCAAACAGATAATACCTGTGCAAGAGTCGGGCCATGAGTTGATCCAGAGGAACGTGGAAGATTTTGGCCTCTTGTAGCCCGTGCACTACTAGAATCAACCAGAGATGGTTGGTTAGATTCGATAAACCCTTCTGCATCCTCAAGGTTTAGTCCATGATTATTTTTTACCAACAATTTCATGAGATGTCACAGTTGTTGCAATTCTTGCACTTCTTCCTTCAATCCTTGCAACTTTCTCAATTCAACCACTTCTTCCTTCAATTCTTTAACTTCTTCCTTAAATTAAGTGATTTCATCAGCATGCTTTTGTTTGATTTTGATGATTTCCTCATCTTTATTTAAAGAAGTTCTAGTCACAGATCTACCATAGCATCGAACTCGACCAGGCTGCTCATTTCCAAACACTGCCTTAAATGAGTCATCTGCTGTTTCCCCCAAGTTTTGACGATTTTGAAGTTCAGCCTATAAATAATACATTAGTAATTTTCTTGATAAAGCAAGATGAGAGCTAAAAGTCAAACCTTATGGGTTGCACCTTGCCTAACATTTATTTTCCTGAAACTAAAAGTCACTTTATAGTAGTTCACCACAAAGATGAGTCATAGTACACGCATAAAAGAACTTAATGTTGTTTCCTAATAAGATTTTTTCTAGTTAAAAAAATATTGACAGAGCAAAGCAAAAGTGTACATAATTAAGGTCATGAATCTTGTCATAAGCAGGCAAGAAACAACACATTGAAGTTACTATA
The DNA here is from genome assembly GCA_029582545.1 of Solanum lignicaule. Taxonomy (NCBI): domain Eukaryota; kingdom Viridiplantae; phylum Streptophyta; class Magnoliopsida; order Solanales; family Solanaceae; genus Solanum; species Solanum lignicaule. The sequence goes on from JAJOOF010005157.1 coordinate 43,349, forward strand.
CATACATGATTACTTAGTTGAAAATTTAAGGGCATTGAAAAGTAATTAACGGTCAAAAGAATTACTTACTATTACAACTTCAGTTTCAGGATCAACTTGTTTTCCATTCTTCGTACGAGTTGCAATAAACATTTCAGCCTTTGATGGTTCCTCATTATTCTCTTTGGTTGCACGCTACAAAAAATGTAAAAAAATATAAGCAACTAACATGTAATCTAACAAAATATAAAAAAATATTTATCTATAAAGTGTCTAAAATGATACCAGTGCCATGCGTACTCTTCCAAAATTAACAGGCCCCATTCGATGCCTCCATTTTTGTTTCTTTCTATTTTGAGAATTTAAAGAACACATGTACTATAATTTAAGAAAAATTAAGTAATAAATATATGTGCTAAAGAATTAAATGCATTATTTGTATCTCACTTTAACAGTTGGAAGCTCCCAATACTCTATCAACTGGCGAAATTGAACTTCTAGTATCCAACTAGGACAATTTTTTAGCCTATCTGCCAGTGTTTTATACTTATCAAAATAATTCTCCTTAACATATCTCTTATGTCGCCTCCAAGCATCACGAAGACCATCCATCACCCATTTTTCTCCTTCTGCTGGAATTATAAACTTGGTCTACACAAATAACATATATGTTATCTTTACTAGTAAAATAGACATAACAAAACAGATACATAAAAGGTTGAGTATTCTTACATTGACATATTCCCACATGCGTAGTTTAATACCTTTTGGCACAGCAGGCCAACCAGTATACAATAAGGTGATGAATCTAGTGTTCCTAGCAATTGTTCCTAGAAAATTGCTCAAATCAGACCCTTTTTCCAGTTGGTCCGACAGCTTGTCCATGATCAAATATCACCTCCTCTCTTTCTTCAAAATTTCTTGCATGAATAGTCTTACATGTTGTTTGTCCTCGAACCTTTTTCTTCTCCAAAGTTCCTGATTTAATGTAA
>JAJOOF010005158.1:0-33745 GCA_029582545.1 Solanum lignicaule
ACAAAAAATATCGAATCATCGTCCCCCATAATTATCCATCTTACCCCTTCATGTACCTCCCTAACTACCTCCATAATCCCATGAACCATTCTTAAAACTCTTGGCTCAACATGATTTGTTTCCTTAAGAAGTTTTGAGACATTATCGGATATTCGATAAGGAGGTGAATTTAAGGACCATGGGAGAAGATCATCACCTTGAGGAGGAACATCTAGTAAAAGATGTCCTTTTGTAATATTTGGTCTCCACCATGATTCAATATATGATTTTCTATGGTGCCATGCTTTTTGTGACCCTAAAAGTCCAAAAAATAATGTGACTAATGTTGGTGGATGATATACTTGTTGTTTGAGTAGTAGATGGACATGATATTGTGGATTTCAAAGAAGAGAAAAGATCAGAAGATGCAAAATGATTAGAGTCATTGAAAAAGAAAATGGTGCATAAGTATAGGACTAGACCACAAATTAGTAATGTTTTGCAAATGCTAAGGACATAATAGTTCTCAAATTTAGACATTTTAGAGATATTTGGGTAGTGAGAATTAGTGACATGAAAACAAATGAACCAATGCTAGCTCATTTTAACTCTTCAAGGCTTTACAACCACCCCCCCCCCCCAAACCCCCCACTCCACCACAATTTGTCTCATTGGCTTTCTACTAATTCTTTGAGTTAAATTTTGTTGTATTTTCGATAGGTAAAGTTGGGATAAATTGGCAAAGATTTACTTTCTAGAACGTTAATATAAAGTTAGTTATTATCACAATTTGAATAAAATATTACGTGTTTGGATAAAAATATTGTTACTTAATATGGAGAAAATATAGCTTCAAACACAATCATTATACTTTGCTCCGATTATCACAAAACTCTACAATACAAATACCGAAAACTCGAAACTTTGTGACATTATCCTTGAGTTCAAAAGTAGTATGTGTGACATAACAATATTTTTCACATTATTTGATGTGTCTATTTTAAAAAATATATATATTTTAATCAAAAAATTGTTTATGGTAATTCCCGATATACATAATACATAGTATATTTGTTTCTCCATATTTCATCTTTTTTGACTTATATCTTCGAATATAATTAATATGTTGGAACTTTGATAAATAGACTAACAAATTAGGTCAGCGTATACATGCATCTCCTAGTCAAAATTAAATGTGTATATTAAGGTATCATAGCAATATCTTTATATTTTACAAGTCAAGCTTTGTCTCTTTAAGTTCACAATAAGGAATTTATTAGGAATTCAATCTTTTAAAGTTATCTTCCAAATCCCGTTCTTAAAGAGGCAGTCATCTTTGTACAACATAAAATAATATTTAATAGGGAAATAGCTTCAAAATGACTATGCCTTGGATTATTTAGTTGTTTAATTATTAGTGTGTTAATTTAAAATCGATGTGTTTCACTTAAAAGTACAATTTAAATATCAAATTTTGATTTTTTTCTAACATAGCAAGCAACATTCTCTCTTTGATTCCGTCATAAGTTTTCATTCATAAGAACTATCAAATAATTTAGTTGGTAAAAAATAAAGTCCAATATTGAAACTTATGGTCTATGTGAAGGTGTGATAGAAGTTAGACCCTTACAACCCATATCCTACTGATCAAATTAAATCTCAATTAGAAGAAAAAACTAAAAAAAATACTCCTTCAAAATTCAGTTGTGCATGATTCTATAGTGGTAAAGTTACACCTTGTTTGGATGGTTGTTTCCCGTTGTATTGTATTGTATTTTAGGGTTGGAAGTGAGGAGTGTTTATCATTCAAGCATTTTCTTATTATTGAATATTCTTAAGTCTTCCAATGGTCAAATCTTTTGCATTACGCAAAATCTATTGTTATCTGTTTTCAAAAAGATCACATTTGCTTTTTGAGGTCTTCTTCAAATTTCAAGCATTGCAACAAGTTATCATTATAATGAAGCAACATAACACTATTTAAATATCATTATATCAACTTATCATATTTAAATTATTTCGATATCACTATTTGAATATATCAAATTCATGAGCCAAATTTTATTATTCTAATTTTATATCATATATTTCATTTAAAATATTCATTATTTATATTCTTACTTCATAAGGTTTAGGTACATCCTACCCTCCACATACCTCAGTTGTAGAATTACACTGTGTATGTTATTATTGTTATATTGTCATTCAATTTATGAAAAAAAAAATCTTTATGAAGTTTGGCTTTATGCCTTCAATCTTGTTGAGAAGTGAGGAGTGGAGGGTGCTTACTATCCAAGCAACCCACTTCTATCACTTTGTTTGATATGTTATACAAAATCATAATAAAGAAAAATAATAATTTTATTAGGTATCCAAAAAGTTATTAAAAAATAAACTTAACAATTAAAACTTAGTAAGAATAAGACTGGTAGGGCTCAGAGGTGGAGCTACGGTGGTGTCAGAGTGTCCATTTGGACACCCTTCATCAGAAAATTACATTATATATACAAATCAAATTTTATTTTATATTGGTGTATATATATATATATTTGGATATCCTTTCAACCAAGCGATTCCAGTAGCACAGTGGCAATCATGTGTTGCACAAAACATATGGTGCCGAGGTTCAAATCCTTGTCTCAACGCATTTTTTTTTCTTTATCGTAGCCTGCTTAAAATCTGTAAGATATTAACAATACACAATTTTGTGTGAAGTGAGTAGTAGTTTGATGACCCTACATAGAAGTTTGTAGGGTATGTAAGATCGAATCCCTTTAGGGTCACTTTTTTTTTTAATTTACTATCCAAAGATTGGACACTCTTCATGCACTTTCTGGCTATGTCATTGATAGGGTTATGACCCATTTCAGCCCAATCAATTTCAGTTCAAGTAACTTTAATGGGTCAATGACCTGCCTATTTGTTAACTCGATCCTTTTTAAATCGTTTAATTCAATTCGAACCGCCCATTTAACAAACAAAGGGGATCTGTATAGTATAGATATGTACACTACATAGTAGTAGTGTCTACCTTTCGAAATATCATTCTCTTGTAATAATTGTAATTATGCTTGAGTTAAAAATATAATTACTCTAGATCCATCCTATGATATCTTGACATTTCAAATTTAAACCTACAAATATTCTCACATGCATCATATTTTCAACAATCAAACTCTTCATTAATCTGCACTTAAGGGTATGGCCTAATGGTTAATGAAGTAGTTGAGAACTTTAACATCTCAGATTCAAAACTCAATGAAGACAAAAATACTAGGTGATTCTTTCCATTTATTCTAGCTTGGTGGACGAAATTACCTGGTACATGTTGCTAGTGAAAGATGGCAAATATCCCATAAAATTAATCGAGATACGTAAATGCTAACTTGGACACCATGATCATAATTTTTTTTTTTTTTTATCATTAATCTAATAATCTAGACCAAAAAATAGAAGGGGACTCCTAAATCCACTTGACTTGTGACCTACACAATGATAAGTCCATAGGTACTAAGAAATTAATATCACCACTTGTGCTGCCACAAATTTAATGTACCAATAATTCTGCATTTCAGAGTACTAATTACTTCTCCGTCTATTCTCCGTCTAAATAACAGTGGTTCATTGTTGATTTGACACAAGAATTAAGAAACAGTAATGATGGAGGTAATTTTATCAAATCACCCTTATTAAGCTAGCGTTTGGCCCCAAGTTCTCAAATATTCTTGGCAAATCATATTTGGGTGAAGTTTTTGGTGAAGTTTCACCATGTGTTTGGCCCCAAATTTTTTCAAAAATATTTGACTATTTCAAAAATTATGATTGATACCCATAAGTTTTAAAAATTATTATAAATACCCACAAATTTATATTATCATTTTATAATGAATACGTTCCGTTAAAAAATAATCTTATAATATAATTGATAACAATCAACAATAACAAAATAACGATATAGGCAAGACAATACATTAATCACATACTCAAACTTGTGACTGATTCAGTTATAATTATAACTCATTAAACAAAAAATATTCATTTTTCTCAATTTTATCACTCAAATTAGAACTCAAACTTTTTCAGGGGCGGTAGTAACAAATATTAGTTGGAATTAATAAATAATGAGTATTTTTTTAAAAATATAAAAGTTTGGGGTAATTTTTGAATTATTTAAAATTCCCAAATATTAGAACTTGGCCCAAATACTAGTTTTTCTAGTATATGGGAACTTGGGATACTTGACAAATATATTTGCCAAGTTATATAACTAAACATCACCTTCCCAAGTTTTCCCCAAGTTTTTCCCAAGTATTCTTGGAGCCAAACGGGTCATATAAGTCATCTAAACATTGAAAAATGAATAGTAAGAGTTAAATAGACACAACATAGTAAATTATTTATTGATTTTATAAACTCGACAACAAGACAAATATTATTAGACATTCTAAAATAGTATAGTCGACAAGTAAAGATGAATAGGGGAGTAATATTTTCATTCACAAATCTATAATCTAAAACAGCTTTTCTCACAATGGAAGGATTCAGATTGAATGGAGTTTAATAAGGAAAAAGGTGAAAATAAAAATCATATTTTAAATACCTAAACATGTGAAGTACCTAATTGTCCTGCTTTTAATTTCACATTATGTGTTAATTTTGAACTATTATTTAATTTTTTTCCCTTTTTAAAAAGTGTTGCAAATATAAAGCAAACTAAATTCTTTCATTTTTACGTTTTTCATTTCCTCTTTCCTTCCGATGCAATTTTTTATTCATTCTTTTCAATATCCTTTCCGTAGGATATATGAATTGCACAAAGTTTTGTATAATATTAAAGGCATAATATGTAAATATTTGGTTGCAGATGACATTCATGTATTTCAATTTTGGGAGGGGCATAAGCATAATTTGAAACTTATATAAAATTTAATAAGTCGACACATGTGTCTTATGTGACAATTTGTGTCCTGTATGTATTATGCCACACAGGAGCGGATCTACCCTAGAGCAAGGGGTGTCGAACGACACCCTTTCATCGGAAAATTACATTGTATATATAGATCAAAATTTAATTTAATGAATATATATATACAAGTATTGACACATCTTGACACAAGTTTAAGGTTTAGTGTAGTGGTTAAGGGGTTGTAAAACTTGTTGGAGGTTGTGTATTCTATTATTGATAGCAGCGTTTGCTTTTTTATTTATATCTTAATAAAAATTCTGCTCCGCCACTGATGGCACTAGAGGTGTACAAAATCGAACCGAAAATCAAACCAAATCGCAAATTGAGTCAAATCGGAAAAAAAACCTGATTAATGGTTTGGTATTAAAAAAAAAAAAACCAACCATACTTGGGTTGGTTTGGTTTTAACTAAAAAAATGTCAACCCGAGACCAAACCAACCCGGCATTATATATATAATTTTTAAAATTTATTTTATACATAAAAAGTATTTGCTTTGATGTAATTTCTAAATATTACTTATACATTTTCATAATTTTTATCTCTTAACATATTTTTTCAAGTTTTTTTAAACTTAGAATTTTGAATGGTCCAATAAATGTTATAGTCCATAGATATTAGTAACTCTAATAAAGCTCAATTCAAAATCAAATCAATACTAATGCTAACAAAATTAATTAATTCAACACTAAGAATGACAAATGACAATAATGTTGAATATTTGTTCTTTAGTTTTATTGATTTAGACATTTAAAATACATAACCTAATTTAAATTTTTCTTTAATGTTTAATCATGTAATTAATACTTATTAGACTTATATTAGCATGATTTAGTACTTTTAAATTATGATCATTTTTCATTATGACTTATCAAGTTGCAATATTTATTTTATACGATTTCATTATTATTTTTTATTGAATATTTTAGTGTCATCACTCATCATATTTTGTGTTAATTTCTTAAGAAACACCTTATATAGTAATATTTTGGAGAAATATTTGGAGCACAAGTAATTATATGTTTTGTTGAATACTTTACCGGAAAAAATCAAAAATCCGAAAAAATCTAAGGTTTATTAGTTTGGTTTGATTTAAAAATTTAAAAATGTGACACAAATGGTTTTGTTTGGTATTTGAAAAATCCAAACCAACCTGAAAAGACTCGAGGTTGAGAAACCCAAAAAAACCCGAGTTTATAGTTTGGTTTGGTTCATAAACACGTATAAACTCTTGAAACACAAGTATGTAGGTCATGATCATTTGAGTTTCTCCTTTTAGTGCATTCAATTTTGTTTGTCCAAGTTAACTAAACAAGTCGACATTATCAGTTATTCTTTCCTTTCAAAATGTTGCTCTCGACGCATGTTAGTTAACGTGTACAGGGAGTGGAGTCATGGCGAGAGGAAGAGGCAGGGGGCGTGGCCGGAAAATTCCAGTAATGACAATCAGAAGCTCAATAGGGGCTCGTGTGGTGGCTGAGGAGAACCAAAAAAACCAGATATGATGAACGAGGTTCAGATAGGCGTCAGTCAGGTCGGAAGTGTCTCGGTGTTTGAGTCTGAGTGTGACTCCGCCAATAACTTCAGATCCAGGGAGGAGGTCAAAGGTAAGCATACCCAGCAAAGTAGAAGGCAATGGAACAGTAAATACAGGTACTACTGTAGCTAGCTGAAGTTACAAAATCAGTTCACTGATGGAGGTGAAGGTCAGCTAAGGCGTAATCTAGGGAAGGAGAAGATTAATGAAGGTGGACACAAAGAACCCTGGGCTAATATGTTCCGTATTAATCGAATAGCACATAATGGTATGAATCTGACTTTTTTACCACCACAATTCATAGATGGGAAGACTGGACTGGAGGAGGAGGAGAAATGGAGATCGATGTGCTCTCATTGCCTATGTTATTGGAGAATGTCCTGGGTTCAACACCATGAACAGATACATTACGCAAAATTGGTCAAACCTGAGGTATATCTTCATAAGGAAGGGTATGATATTATTAAGTTTGCATCGCTTAATGATATGCATGAGATTTTATATGCTGGCCCTTATACCATTAATAATCGACCAATTATTTTGAAACCATGGTGCCCTGAATTTGATTTGGGGAATGAGTTTTTGACAGAAATTCCATTGTGGGTGACATTCCCTAAGTTATCACTCAATTATTGGGGAGTTGGATCGCTTAGCATGATAGCAAGTGCACTAGGGACTCCATTATTTGCTGACGAATGTACCACTAAACAGACTTGAATCTCATATGCAAGGATGCTTATTGAAGTGAATGTCACTAAAACAATACCCTAATAAATCACGGTTATGGATCCTAGTGGGAAGATTTTCACGCAAGTAGTGGTGTTGGAATGGAGGCCTCAGTACTATGAGTAATGTCAAGAGGTGGGGCATCAATGTCAGTCATCCAAGACCAACATAGATAGGGATGTTCCTCCAAGGAGGAAAAGGGCAGGGAAGACAGCGACACAAGAATGGCAATATAAGGGAATGATTCAACCTCCACATCAGATGCAGAAGACTGAACAGGGCCAAAATAGTACACCAGTGACTTCCCAAAATAGAGAGGAGGAGAACAAGGTGATGGAGCCAGGAAGTGACAAACAAACACCAGCAGAAAAAGATCCCCAAAAGTACAATTTAAGGCCAAGCCTAGAATTTAACCTCACAAACTTTCCTGTAATGGATTTGAGAGCCTTATGAATAGTAAGCTTGTTTCACTGCCTATTGATAGGGGTGGAGCTCCACAAACTTGCTAATGAAGTGGTTGTTTTGGAACTTAAGGGGGGTGAATAAAATATACAAGTAAAAAGAGTTGAAGCATTACTTGAGGGAAAATAAAATAACTCTTGATGGACTTGTTGAAACTATAGTGAAGGAATGTAATATGGAAAACAGACTTAAAAAAATTGCACCAGGGTGGGGTATTGTTCAGAATTATGATACAACAACTAATTAAATAATTTGGTTGATTTGGGATGAGAATTATTATGAAGTGCATAGGAGTTACAATACTCCTCAACTACTTCACTGCCGGGTTAGAGACAGAACCAAAGACCATCATGTTATACTCACAATCATTTATGGTTTCAATACCATAGAGCAACGAAATAATCTTTGGTCAGAGTTGCATACATTATCACAGGGAACTAACCAACCTTGGTTCATAGATGGGGATTTTAATGCCCTTCTAGCAGCACAAGATAGATTAGCAGGTGCAAAGGTTACACTAGCCGAGGTTAGGGATTTCACAGAGTGTGTCAATAAGATTGGAGTTAGTGAATTGCCATGGAAGGGTGAATACAATACATGGTCCAATAAACAACATGGATCAGATAGGATATCTAGTAGAATTGTCAAAGCCTTTGGTATCTATGAATGGATGATGCAATGGGGACATGTTACCAATGACTATGGTAACCCAAGTATATCTGACCATTGTCCTATGAGGCTTAATATGCAAGAACCACAACGATGTGAAAATGTGGCTTTTAAATTTTTCAATATATGGACTGAACATGAAACAATTAGATCCATCGTGGAGGGTATATGGAAGAAGAATTTGGCAAAGGATAGTATGAAGAATGTGTGGTACAAACTGATGGCATTGAAACCATTATTAAGACAACTTAATAACAGGGAGTTCAGGTTTATAAATAAAAAAATTAGTAAAGCTAGGGAGGAACTTCACAAAATTCAACTGAACATTGCTGCACAAGTTACTGATAAGCTAATTGACCAAGAGAATGAGACATTGATGAGTCTGGAGAAATGGTCCATGATTGAGTAAAGTGCACTAAAACAAAAATCATCATCGAAGTGGATTCAACTTGGGGATGCAAATAATAAGTATTTTAGTGCTGTCATAAAAGAAAGAACTCAGAGAAAGAAAATTAGAAGCATTACAACCCTAGTAGGAGGAATGTTGACTGAACCAAAGAAAATCCAGGATGAGTTTACTCAGTTCTACAAAGGTCTCATGGGGACTTCGGCAATGACTTTGCCACCTATAGATGTACAAATTATAAAGGCAGGGCCATTATTGTCGAAACAGCAAAGAATCATGTTATGTGCTGATATGACAAAGCCCTAGGTATTGATGGTTATAATGCTTATTTTTTTAAGAACACTTGGCAGATTATAAAGAAAGATATTATTGATGCCGTCAAGAGGTTCTTCTCCACTGGGACACTCTATAAACAAATTAACTGTACATTGGTTTCACTTGTCCCCAAAGTGCATAGCCCTGTTACTGTAAAGGAATATAGACCTATCGCGTGTTGTTTGTGTTATACAAAATCATTTCAAAGGTGTTGGCAAAGAGATTACATGATGTTGTGGCCACTATTATATGTGATGGTCAAGTTGGGTTCATACCAGGAAGGAAAATATCAGATAATATAATTCTTGCTCATGAACTGGTAAAAGCTTATACGATGAAGAATATCTTGCCTAGAAGCATTATTCTGAAAATTGACCTGCAAAAGGCGTATGATTCAGTAGAATGGCTTTATCTTGAACATATGTTGATGGCATTAGGATTCCCTAATTTGTTCACTAAATGGGTGATGGTATGTGTGAAAACAATGAGTTATGCTATTGTTGTGAATGGGACTGCTTCCCAACCTTTTGCGGCTGGTAAGGGAGTTAGACAGGGTGATCAAATGTCCCATTCTTATTTGCTATAGCCATGGAATATCTCAGTAGATTACTCAACAGGCTCCACACTGTGAAGATGTTTAAATACCACCCAAAATGTTCTAAATTGAGAATCACTCATCTTTGTTTTGCTGATGATCTGCTAATCTTTTCCAGAGGTGACATAGGATCTATTACAGCTATTCAACATTGTTTTAATCAATTCTCCCAGGCCTCAGGATTACTAGCAAATTTGAGTAAAATTTCTATATATTTTGGAGGAGTCTCATTAGATGATAAGAAGCTAATTATCCAGCAACCTGAATACTCAATGGGAGAATTGCCATTCAAGTACCTGGGGATACCATTAACTACGAAGAAACTGACAGTGCTACAATGGCAACCCCTCATTGAAAAAATCACAGCAAAGATCAGCTCTTGGACAGCCAGGAAATTGTCATATGCAGGGAGAGCACAACTTATACAAACTGTGCTCTTTGGGATTCAATCCTACTGGGCACAATTGTTTCTTATCCGTACAAAAGTTGTCAAGGTGATTGATGGAATATGTCGTAAAGCACTTGTAGCCTAGGAGAGAACTTGTTGACAAAATCTGCTAGAAGCATGAGACTGCCCAATATATGATTGTGGAACCAAGCAGCAGTGGCAAAGATGTGCTGGGATTTAGCAAATAAAGCAGACAAACTATGGATCAAGTGGATACATAATTTTTATAAAAAGGACCAGAGCTCATGGATTCCTCATAGTCAAGCGAGTTGGAGATTATGGGTGAAAAAAATATAGTTGATAGAATGCAACAATGTAATAGTTGAAAGGAACAATAGAGTCTTTGTGAAAAGGAGCAGACAAGTGGAAAGTATGGCAAAAGAGTTAGCTTACATATATAATTATTGTTAGAGCACAGCCTAACATTAGGAATATTTTGCTTAGCTATAAGTATTGAACAATGATATGTTAGAGCTATAGTAGTACGAGATTCATCTAAAGAACTAAGCTTGCTGTGTTGGCAGCTTGATTTGTAATGCTTGCTACTGGTAATTGTGACATTTATGATAGAGTTATATTTTGTAAAATTATCCCTTTATAATAGTCATACTCAAATATTATGTAATAATAAGGATATATATATATATATATATATATATTAAATAAAATAAAATATTAAAATATTTGTGGTAATTATTATTAATGTCGTGCACATAAAGTTTCACGTACAAATATTTGAAAGAAAAACTATATTTATGATGGCAATCAGTCATGGTTATAACTTTAAGAGGAAAAACCTATTGATGTTTGTCTTTTCTACATTGGTTAATTAATCAATACATTCCTTCTTCTTGATACACAAAATTATTAAATTATTTTTTCATACTTCTGTTTATAATAACTATATGAGATCTACATATGAAATGTCAAAATACATATATAACAATATTTCACTGTAACATAATTAAATTTGTAAAACAAATACTGTCGCTATAACAGAGTTTGACTATATTCACCATGTTTCAAAATAAAAGATATTTTTACCTTTTTATTTAAAATTGATATTTCTCAAAATAAAGAAGACATTGAATTCTTTTTTCCAAATTTACACTTATGAAATAAATAGAATCTTAAATAAGCAGGAAATCATTTTAAAAACTGCTTCTTTTTAAGAGATTGATTAAAAATAAGTTAGTAAATACATCTCTTACTTTCTAGGTGTGACTAGTTTTGTTAGGGACTTGCCAAATTAAAAATATCATTTATTATGAAACGTAAGGAGTATAAGGATAGCTTGTGGCTTTATCCTTATACTTCCTCGGTCCCTATTTACTTGTCAAATATTTTTTTATTTAATTTTTTTTTCACTTGTTATTTTTGACAAATCAAGGAAGGACATTTTTTTTCATCCTATTATACCCTCAATTTATTAACATTGAGTTAATGTCTTTGAAAAATGTAGTGAGTAAATATATTTGGGACCTTATATATTAATAGGAATGACATAGTAAACTCACTATATCAATTATTTTTTTCTTAATAGATGCGTTAAGTCAAAATTTTACATGTAAAAAGGGACGGAGGGAGTATTAGATTTTTCATCATTGGTGTACTAATTTACCCTAAGAAAGTTAATTCTACTGCTTCCATAGTAAACTTTGGATAGTTTGTCCTATAGAGAATAAGTAAAGTCCCATTTGTGCGGACTTAAAATATTATCAGTAGTAATATTTTAAAAATAGATTTAAAATCTGTAATATTGTCCCTTAAATTATCTACACAAAAAATAGCCCATTTTTGTTTTACTTAAAATAGCCGCTTGGCCATTTGGCTTTCAAAAAATGTGGCAAGTGGCCATATTAACGGCTGACCATCTTAGTTTGGCCATTTGACCATGAGTAAATTTTAGAAATAGCAAACATACAAATTATATTTGCGTTGTATAGCTATAATTTTGTTATTTACGCAAATATAATTTGGGCCAGAAAACTTCTAAGTAGTAACTTGGAAATTTCCCGCCTAAGCCAAACTAGATTGAAATCTGAGTCAGGTGAGGTCTAGGGCAATCCGGTAATGGATGGGAGGTTTAATTATGAGTTTGATCACGTGAGTGGATAGCCAAGACGTTAAGGAGCCTGTAACGCTTTATATAATCGAATTAGAACTCCCGAAATTGATCTTGGCATGAAAGAGTAGTTTTAGAACGTCAAGGTTTGAGGGTGTGTTGCAAAATGGGAGCTTGGAACTCAAATTTCGAGTTTTTGTCTCCGTGCAAGCCGCTGGGGCGGGATTAATCCCACCAGGGTGGGGCCGCTGTGGTGGGCCAGTCACGACTTAAACCAGGGAAAAAATCCCAAAAACGTTAATTTCTCCAAAACCTCATTCTTAAGAGTTAAGGGACGACCTAGGGCAGTTTCTCATCAAATTTCCACGAATTCTCGCGCCAAAGGTAAGTTAATTACTCCCCTAATCCGTATTTCAATTCTTAGAACTTAGAATCCTCGTTAATTATTGTTGGGGGACGGTTTTGGCCTGAAGTTAATCGTGGGAAAAGCCCTAGTTGAGCATTAGGATTTAGGATCATGGGTTTGGCCTTGGGTTGATATTTTGTTATAATCCGGGTAAATTAGGCCTTGTTTGTTAATACTTGCTTTAATTACTTGTTTTAGACTAAGAACAAACTGAAAGACTCCGGAAAGGGAAGGCTCAAGTGTCTTAGGAGTGTTCAGGCTTGGTTTCTAGGTAGATGATGGTTCGACTTCCCGTTGTGTTATATATGCTTGTTAATTGCTCCATTGTATGCATGCATGTATGTGAATAGGGAAACATGAATCGAATCTAATGAAATGACTAAGTATGAACAATTACATGTCATGAAACTGTTACTTGACTGTGTGACTATGTGCACTGTTCATTATGGGTGTGATTGTGATTGTGCTGACTGGACCGGGGGTCACATTCCGACACATATATTGAATTGGATGTCACGTTCCGACACATATATTGGACCGGGTGTCACATTCCGACATATATATATTGGATCAGGTGTCATGTTCCGACACACTAACAGTTTGGGTGTGGGTTCCATGAGAGGATCATTATAACTGTCATATCTACTTGTTATTGATACTGTGGAATTGCACATTGCTCCTTAAATGATAGGTGAATTATGCATCATGTATATGTGTGTTTACTGTGTTGTAATTACTTGCTTGTATTTCGCTTAATGGAGTAGCCGCGTGATCCTACCAGTACACCGTTGTTTTGTGTACTGATACTGCACTTGCTCTTTCTTTGTTGAGTACAGGGCATCTTCGGACGGCTACTGACAGACCCCAGCTAGGAGATCATTGACCGAGACCGGATTTGAGGGTGAGCCAGTTCTTTCAGGCTGCCATGGATCCATCATTAGTTTAGTCCATTCTTTTCAGACTTAGACTATATATTCAGACTTTTACTTATGTTTAGTTTTCGGGGTTGCATCCCCTTTTTCTTAGACTTGTTGATTAGTAGAGTTTTGGTACAATGACTTTCAGGTCTAGGGGTTGAATTTCCGCGGGGTTTATGCTTGGTTGTTTTTGTTAAACCTTCTGAGTTTATGGAAGCTCAGTACTTAATTCATCATTTAAATCTGCTTTTGTATCTTTAAATGGTTTAGTTTCTTTAAGTTGCTTAGTCAGGTTGTGGTAGTGGTTCTCCCACCGGAGGGTTAGTGTGGGTGTCAATCACGGCGGACTGGGTCGTGACATTATTATTTTTAAAATCAAATTATATTTCATTAACACTTTTACTTTTGCACTAAAATAAATATAAAAAGAAACAAATATTATTATAAATGTATTAGATTTAAATAAAAATAATTTAATTATGGAGCAAAAAATAAAACATAATAAATAAAATAAACAGATGAATTAAATGAAATTAAAGTAAATTAAGAGTCTCACTAAATCTTTAAATAGTAGTTCTGCGGTTATAATTTTAATTTTTTGTGAATTAAATATTCATATTGCTATAAATCATTGTACATGAAAAAAAGAATCATAAACAAATATTGTATCATGCTATAAAAATTATATAGAACTTCATGTGATAGTGAAAGATGATTCTTAGTTCTAACTTCAACTTGTAAGTAATAAATAATTAAAAAAGTTATTCTTTCCATTTTAGTCTTTTTGTTCTATTATGACTTGGCACTGTCACGCCGTACACCTACACCCTGGATGTGGCTAGCACTCAAGAACCATTGCTGGTCCCCAAGCAAACCATTGGCTTGACTGACTACTTAGCGGAATACTTACTCAAGCATTTTTAGTTTTAAATAACCAAAGGGAAAATATTTAAGTCAAATATTGTCTGAACTGTCTGAGAATACTGAATGTAAACCGTAATAGTTTAGAGAAATATCTTAAAATATATACTGAGACTCTCTAACAGTGTCTATCTATGAAGCCTTTACTGTGTGAGATAGACGCCGGGACAGACCCACAACAACCTTAAATAAAACTACTAAATCAAATAAATGACTGGAGTCCTCCGAAAGCAATGAGGCCTCACCAAAAGCTGGTAAGATGCTGGGTGATATCAACGATGTGCATGTTTATGATCCTAAACACGTGTATCTGCATCATAAGACGATGTAGGTCGAATGACAATGTACGATAGTACGAGTATGTAATATAGTTAAATGCAACAATAACTGAACTGAAAAGGGCTAATAACAACTCAACTAAATGTAAAGCAAGCCACGAAGTAAAGATCATTAAGACTCATACTAAAATAAATAAGGTAAACCACTAAGCTAAATAAGTATGTATAATAAAACACTCTTTACTTTGATGAGGAGTTTCTCTAACCGACAACCATCACTATGAGCCTCGTGATGATACAACGTCTTACCAACATTGCCAGAGCCGCCCTATACCTTCCCAAAGTATATAATGCAACTGAACTGATGAATCCACTAAAAGGCCTTCTTGAGGTAGTGAGGAGTCGTCCAAATATCAGTACGATCCTATCCTATGTTGGCTACGTAGTTTATGAGATTTATGTTGTCTGAACTCTTACCCCATATCGGTGCTCAATACTAAGTACTTCTGAATTACTCTAAAGTTCTCTGTGCTTTTTTGAAAATAGTGTTCTCTTTTCAAGGTAAAAATAATACTTTCAGAGCTACTCAAGTCCCCTTAAATTTTCTTTGAAAGCAATGCTAAAAAAAATTCTCTTAAATTGTCTTTAGTTTAAAAAATCAGTGTGAGAAAATTACTAGTTCAAAATACTTTTAGAAAAATTCAATATATAGGATTCATGTGGAACGACAAACATGAACAATAATTCAAGAAGTTCAATGCATAAAGTATCGAAATTTCAAAAAACTGAGGTCAGAATCCTATATTCAACTTACTACTGACTGAATTTAAATGCAGGGGCGTGAGGACGAACTAGTCCAACACTATGAATAGCTTTAGATACCTGGAAGAACAAACTTCTTGACGAAACTGGAAGAATGCTTAAAAAATCTAGCTTTCTCCTCTTGGATCCTTGCTTTAAGACATGGAAGCGTTAATGCGAGTAATAGAGTCGATTAATACTAATTAGAACCTTACTTAGGTGTAAAATCCTTAGGTTTTAAGATTATAAGGGGTGAGAAAAACTAAACTACCTCTCTTAAAAATCTGTCAAAAACCTTCCATAAGGCCATCTACGGTTCGTAGTTTGATCTACGGACCACATATATCATCCGTGGAATTCATATTGAAATTTTAAGGATCAGAAGTTCATTCCACAGGTCCAAACTACGAGCCGTAGAATTTTCTACGGATCATAGATCCAATCCGTAAGAATTAAACCCAAAGTTTTGATTTGTAGGTCACTGACTCAGAAAATTCTATTATGGTAGTCTCTAGTAAAATAGTCATAACATTTTACTCCAAACTCAAAATGAGGCAAACTTGGTGGAGTGGGAAAGAGGACTCATGAAAATTTGATTTGATAGGTCATGAGACACCTAATTCATTATGTGGTGAGAGATATCATTGTTTGAAGTTGACCTAAGTAGAATCTTATATCAAAATTTAATCGGTAAGGAAGCTTTCAACTCAACCTTGTGCTAGGGGATTCTAGTGACCTTAATTCATATCCAAATTTCACTAAAGAATTGACCTTAACACCTAAGAACAATTTAAGAATCACCCGATATGACCTTATACGCAATGAA
Organism: Solanum lignicaule; assembly: GCA_029582545.1. Classification (NCBI taxonomy): domain Eukaryota; kingdom Viridiplantae; phylum Streptophyta; class Magnoliopsida; order Solanales; family Solanaceae; genus Solanum; species Solanum lignicaule. The sequence continues at coordinate 16,317 of JAJOOF010005158.1, forward strand.
AACTGATTGGGGCCTTAGCTTAGAAATTTTCAAGGTATTACAGACACGAAGTTGAAGAAATTAAAGAAGATTTTTGAATCTTGTGATTTTAAATTCAAGTTATGTCCAATGTACTAAATGTCCTTTAATCTTTTGGTCTTGATTCTTAAACATGTTATGTGGAGTTGGAGTCAAGAAATCACTATACAAGAAAAGGACCCTTTTTTTAACAAATTATATATATGAATAGAGTAGATTTTAAGATAATAATACATAATGACTCATGATTTTTATATAAGAAATAATTCAATCTAACAAGCAAATTAACTTTGAATCCTAATAAATTTATATCATTATTGTAAAAAATAAAATAAAAAATAATTAAATGTTATACTTGAGTGCTTTACAACTTAAAAAATGAATTTGCCCATGTTAATACCAATAATACTTGAAAATATTTTTTGGTTTATTTTAGTTTAATATACTTTTTTTTTCAGTATTTAGTATTTATATTGGAGTCCGATTAAGAAAGAAGCAACACATCCAATGCACTATATTCTTTGTTGGTTATTTTAATATTTTATTTATGCTAAGTTTTTATTAGGACTAATATTAAATTTGTAAAATAAGAGTTTATAATTAATTATATTGGGCTGTGCATGTTTCCTAAATTAAACTAGCTTTTTTCCACCTTCTTCGTTCATATTTTGGTTTTTTCCACTGTTCTCAGAAGTTCCGCCGCGAGAATTCCAGTCGTATCTAACAGGCGGTATCATTGCTTTTATTTTTTAATCTTGATTTTAGGTCTTATTTTATCGATTTTTTATTCGATTGGTTTGATTTTTATTCAATTTTAGTGAGTATTTGACCTTTTTGTTATAGTAGTGTTGCATGCATTGAATTTAGAGTTAACTGGATGTAGTTTCTTTTGGTTCTTTTGCTCATTCTCCATTCCATCTTTTCTATTTATCGACTTATACTTTATTTTATTTTTTAATTTATTTTCGTTATTGAAGTTTAGTCTTCCTTACGCTTGGTGGTTGATGTGAGTGTTCTTTAATTTATTAATTTCTCATGTGTATATCTTTGCAGTTACTCCAAGGAGAAATGATAGAATTGCAAACTTGAGGGAAATAAATCTACCCAATTTCTCCATTTCTCATATGGTAAGTTCATAGTTTTCTGGTCAACGATTTTGATGTCCTTAAATATGCTTCATAATTTTTTTTTGTTTAAACTTGTTTTTATTTTTTCCTTAGCATAGCATTGTAGTTTCTCATATTTGATTATATCTATGATCAAATTACATGTGATATAGATAATTTCGTTACCGAGCATTTGTTGTTATTTTTTATGTAAAATCTTTTGTGAGAGAACCCTTTTTTTAAAAATGGTTTTAAAAGTTACATTTTGCTACTACAATAATTATTTTTATGTTTTTTCTCATCCTTTAAAGGGCATTAAAACTACTTTGGTCACTTATATTTTCTATTTTATGTGGGCTGATTTAAATGAGTTGATAATCCAACTTCTTAAAGCTTAATGGAGATAAACAAACAACAAGATAGCGAAAGATGATAATATATTGAATTACATGTATACATTAAAGTGTATATGTCTCTGTTTTTTTTTCAAAATTTGACACCGACTAACAAAATGGGTATGTTGGTAAATTATTACTAATCGTTGATATTATTCTAAAGATATTCGGATTTTCATGTGTTTTTATTCAATGTGTTTCTCATTAGTTCTACCATTATATTTCAGTACTATTAGAATTATTCTAATAGTCATCTTTGTTTATCAATCATTAACCAAAGATGTTGTGTATGGACTATGATGCCTTATATTTGAAAGATAAAATGATTCTGCTAAACTAAGATGTGTATGTTAATCTCTCTGATCGAGGTAGATCACTTCGTTTATGTGTCCCTATGCTAAGGTTGAGTATGTACCTTTTGCCTACTGATCATTATTTCTAATTCATTTGGGAACTCGCATATCTTCTTTCAGTTTTGATCCTACAAATCATTATAGCTTTTCCTTGTAATTCTGATGAGAATTGTGCAATGTATATTGAGTGTTTGATTTATTGCAAATATGAACAACAAAGCACCTGAGAAGTTAGATGATGAACAGTTGACTGAACTAAGAAATTTTCTAATCATTCGATATAAACAATATGTGTGTCTAACCTAAACCGAGCTTGGTGCACTATTGAGATTCCTTAATTTATAACCAAGTGTTGATTAGCTCAAAACTCTGATTCAAAAGGCTGATAAAAATAACAATGACTCATCTTATTCGGTGTAAATTTACGGTGTTATATATCATGTCCTGATAAATTTAATATTCGGGATAATAATCTATTGTGTTATGCACTTATTGATATGAATCACTTAATACAGGGTACAAAAGAATTTTGAAGTAATGGTGATCAATTATTAAGAGATAGGGTGAATTGTTATGCTGATTATAGAAGTTTTTCGACACTTTAATGTTTTAGATTTACAGGTAAAACAATCTGTCACTTTCTTTAAGTTATCTCAAATGAATTTTTCCTTAACCACATGGATTCAGTTATATTTTGTGAATATTTACATATTTATGGGTATAAAATTTATTAAAAACTTTTCTTTACATAATGAATTGTTAATATTTAAATGATCTCCCTATATGGTTGTTAAATTGAGGAGGGGAGACATTTCTATGTTTAGGCGAACTTGATTTGAACCCTCTTTAAAAAATCATGTAGTTTTTCCCCTACCTCAAAGATTGTTTACGATGAACAAAGTACTAACAATTGAATGTGTTGATAAATCATCGATAAAAATGAAGGATTGAAACCTATGAAGAAGAGTGAATTTTCAAGTTGGAAAGAGTTAATTTTTGGAAACCTGATTTCATTAGGTAGGTTAAGTTTATTTTTTGTGCAATTTCTAAGAAGAATCTTTGTTGTTGATAAAATCATCCACTCTACAATTCTTTATGCTTCTTACTTCAACTTCTATTGAGATATATTGAGATATTTATCAGTTAGTCACTATCCATGTAACAGTTAGTTAGCTAGAGTCGGTTAGGAGTTTGTTAGTTTGTTAGCTGTAGCTTTAAGTATTAGTTAGTTAACTGCTTTTCTCTTCATTTACTAATCAGTACTATAAATAGATTAGCTCATAAGTTGTACTCTCAGATTCTTCAATTCAATATAGAGAAATTCTTCTCCCACTCTTCATATGCTTCTCCAATGGAGATTACGCAGATTTCACCATTTTAGGTGAATCTTCAATTCCTGAATTCATCAATTTGACATGGTATCAGAGCATAGGCTGCTTTCAGTAGATCCTTTGATCTATTCTTCAATCGATCAAGTTTTCTTCTTCTTTCTCTCTTCGTGTTCATCGCAAATCTGGAGTTGAGGATTTTCTGCATTTGCATTCTCCTGATTCAGCATCATTGTAGTCACCTAGACACTCAGTGATTCTCTGTACTCGATTCACCATGGTGGAAGTCACAAATCCCAGCACCTGCTCGACAAGAAGCAATACAATAGATGTAAGTAGTCATTTGTACATTTATCCATCTGATAGTCCGAGTCTTCTTCTTGTTAAATTTGTATTCGAGGGAGTAGGTTATAGGTCATGGAGGAGAGGTGTGATAAGATCCTTTTCTGTGAAGAACAACTTAGTTTTTATCACTGGGGAATGTAAGAGACCAGCCCTCAATTCACCCCAATATCGCCAATGGGAAAGATGTGACAATATGGTCACATCTTGGATACTTAATTCTCTTGGAAGAGAAATCGCAGATAGTGTAGAATATGTTTGTGACTCTTTGGAACTGTGGAAAGAGTTAGAAGATTGTTATGATCAAACAAATGGAGCTAAACTGTTTCAGATTTAGAAAAAAAATCTAAGTCAGGGTGTGCAGGATATCACTGTATACTATACTAAAATGAAGAATTTGTGGGAAGAGCTGAGCAATTTGAGTGTTAAAGATCAATGTAGTTGTGTGTGTAATTGTAGAGGAAAGGACAACATGCACAAGCAGAACAGGACATAAAACTCATCCAATTTCTCATGGGGTTAAATGAAGTCCATACGGTAATCAGGGGAAACATATTGATGATGAACCCCCTACCATCTATGTCTCAAGCCTTTGCTTTGCTAGTTCAAGAAGAAAAACAAAGAGAGTTCAAACCTAACAATCAAATATTTATGGAGGCAAGCTCAATGAACTCCTCTATGAATTCTTCTATGCATACTAGTTCTTCAGGATCATTAGGTGAAGCCAGTTCTTCAGGATCATCAGGTGGAAGGCAACAATTCAGTACCAACTATACTTCTTCAACCAGTTACAGTGGGAGACCAAGACCATTTTGTGATTACTGCAAGAAGTTGGGGCACACCAAAGACAAACGCTACAAGATACATGGCTATCCACAAAACAACACTAATGGAAATGGACCAATTTCAAATGGTTATGGTAACCAAGACATATACAATAATAGTCAGAATCAGAGGTTTAATCCCCATTACAATCCAAGTCACAGGTCTGCTAAAGGAAAGGGGATACCAGCAAATGCATGTGGTCTTGATGATAAGCCTAATGTAGAAAAAACTGATGGGTCATCACACTACTCAAGTCCTAGTCTTACCAAGGATCAATATGGACAACTTATGATCTTGTTGCAACAATTTTAGGTGAGTAATGAAGGAGAAACTAACGAGGACCGGAGTTCAAGTGGAGCTGTAAATTTTGCAGGTATGATAGCTTGCAACTCTTCCATTGAATTTGGCAATCTTTCATGTGGATGTTTTAGGATAAAACTGACTTATGAATATTAGAATTCAGAGCTACACATCACATGACCTCTAACAAAAGCCATCTCTCAGACATCATTGTATTACCTTACCCCTTATTAGTAGATCTACCCAATGGATATAAAGTTAAGGTAATAGAAGTTGGAAGTGTAAAACTTGTTTCTATGATCACATTGCACAAAGTTCTTTTAATTCCATCCTTCAAATATAATCTAATTTCTTTCAAGTCCTTAGTAACTCATCTCAAATGCATTGCCTTCTTTTCTGATTCATCTTGTATGCTGCAGGGCCTTTCAATGAAGAGGCCTCTGGAGATTGGTAGAATGCAAGATGGACTCTACCTTCTATGCTCAACCTGTTTACAGAAGAAGTGTTTAGCAGTCAATCAATGTGTCTTTTTTCATAGCAATGCAGTAGGTTATCAACATAAGGATCTTTCCCATTCTTGTTCATGTAATCATTCTTCTACTCCATGTAGTCTTTTTCCAACTGTAATGAATACCATTCACAATAATAAAAATGTTGTTTCTGATTCTATGTCTTCACACTTGGCTCATGATGTAAGTACTGATTTATTATGGCATTACAGACTTGCAAACGAGCCTTTTGTGAAAATGAAAAACATATCATGTATTCTTGTGAAATTTGCTACTAAGAAACCTTTCTCATGTGGTATATGTCATATGGCAAGACAAACTAGACTACCCTTCCCATCAAAGTCACACAACACTACTAAGATTTTTTAGTTACTTCATGTTGATCTATGGGGACCCTATCACGTAGCAACCCATGACAATTATAAATATTTCATAACCTTGGTAGATGATTTCAGTAGGTCCACTTGGACACATCTACTAAGTTGCAAAAGCAATTCCCTGCATATCCTTAAAGCTTTTGTCAATATGGTTGAAAATCAGTTTAAAACCACCATTCAAACTATCAGATCATATAATGGTCTAGAGTTCACCAGTCATGAATCTACTATTTTCTTTCAGTCCAAAGGCATACTTCACCAAAAATCATGCCCATACACACCACAACAAAATGGTGTGGTAGAGAGAAAACATAAATCCCTTTTAGAAACTGCCAGGGTTTTGCTATTTATATCCAAATTACCACTAAAGAATTGGGGTGAGTGTATACTCACAACAACTTTCATCATTAATAGACTTTCATCTGCCATTCTCCACAATAAAACTCATTTCACACTTTTATATAATCATGAACCAACCTATTCTCATATGAAGAGCTTTGGTTGCTTATGTTATCCAGTCATCCCAAAACCCCACAGAACCAAATTTGATCTTAGAACTACTCCACATGTGTTTATTGGATATCCTTTTGGTACAAAAAATTATGGGGTACTCAATCTGACCACTCATAAAATTTCATGTGTCTAGGGATGTTGTATTTCATGAGAAAGTGTTTCCTTTTTCTATACTGGACAAGTTCACTTCCCCTAAGTCTGGTTCTTCTCCACCCTACTCTCATACTCCTGTAGCTGAACCCTTTTTTGACATACCTCCAATTCCTATTAACACCAATGTGCAAAGTGATCATGAGTATACAAGAGTAACATTTCCCACCATGTTATCATATAATTCTACCTACACTAACCACCACTCACCTAATCATGTACCACCAGTGAGGAGATCTACCAGAGTTCATAAAACACCAGTTTATCTGAATGACTATGTCCACATTGGACATCACCCTGCAACACCAGACCCTCCCCTTTCTCTACATGCCTTTTTCTTTAATCATCATCATGTGAGCTCTGATATTTTATATCCTGACAGTCAGTCTTTAATTTTAAATGTCTCCAATGACTGTGAGCTATCTTCATATAAAGATGCAGCTATGAACCCTGTCTGGCAAGATGCCATGACACAAGAACTTTCTGCTCTGCATGAAATTAATACTTGGACTCTTATAGGACTTCCATGTGGGAAGAAGGCTATTAGTTGTAGATAGGTGTACAAAATTAAACACAGGGCAGATAGTACCATAGAAAGATACAAAGCAAGGCTAGTTGTGAATGGATATACTCAACATTATGGTATAGATTATACAAAATCTTTTTCTCTTGTTTTTAAGAAGAAAACTGTGAGGGTTTTGATTGCTACTGCTGTGAAGAGACACTGGAACATCTACCATCTTGATGTGAATAATGATTTCTTTATGGTGACTTACATGAGGAGGTTTATAAGCAACTACATCCAGGCCTTGAGGTTCGTGATTCTGGCTTAGTGTGCAAGCCAAACAAGTCCCTATATGGGCTGAAACAAGCCAGTAGGCAATGGTATGCAAAGCTATCTGATGCACTTAGGTCAAGAGGGTACACTCATTCTCTCAATGACTATTCCTTATTCTACAGAAAAAGAGAATTTTCCATTGTCTTCATTGCTATATATGTAGATGACATATTGCTCACAATTGAAGAAATGAATAGATTGAAAGGCTTCTTAGACACACAGTTCAAGATAAAGGATCTGGGCAAATCGCACTACTTCTTAGCCCTGGAAATTTTATATACTATAGTAGAAGTCATCATTTCACAGAGAAAGTTTGTCCTAGATTTTCTCGAAGAGTATCAGTATTCTCAATTCTCTAGTCTTACTTCTCCACTTGATGCAACTGTTAAACTCTGAGCTGATGAGGGTAAACCTTCATCAGATCCTAGCTCCTATAGAAAATTAGTTAGGAAACTTAATTTTCTCACCAATACTAGGTTGGACATTGCATATGGAGTCCAACATCTTAGCCAATTTATGCAGAATCCTCGAGAACCCCACATGCAGGCTTCTTACTACATGCTTAGGTACCTTAAGAAAGATCCAACACTGAGCTTACTTATGACCTCTACTGATGATTACAAGGTACAAGCATTTTGTGACTCTGACTGGGCTACATGTCCTGACTCAAGGAAGTCAGTGGATATATTGTGATATTAGGTTCTAGTCCCATTAGTTGGAAATCTAAGAAGCAGGAAACCATTTCACTTTCTTCAGCTAATGAAGCAGAATACACGTCCTTTCGAAAGGTGGTTGGAGAGTTAACTTGGTTGGATCGACTATTTGATGAGCTAACCATTCCTAGAGCTGGTCCTTTCCCTGTCTTTTGCGATAGCCAATCAGCATTACACATTGCCCATAATCCAGTTTTTCACGAAAGGACCAAACATATTGAAATTGACTGTCATTTTGTGCGAACCAAGCTTCACAAAGGCCTCATTTCTTAGCATCACATTGGCACTAATGACCAACTTGCTGACATACTCACTAAGGCAGTTACAGGAATCAATCATTCTGTTATACTGGACAAGTTGGTTGCATTGATATCGCCTCCAACTTGAGGGGGGTATTGAGATATTTATCAGTTAGTCATTATCCATGTAACAGTTAGTTAGCTAGAGTCGGTTAGGAGTTTGTTAGTTTGTTAGTTGTAGCTTTCAGTAGTAGTTAGTTAGCTGCTTTTCTCTTCATTTACTAACTAGAACTATAAATAGATTAGCTCATAAGTTGTACTCTCAGATTCTTCAATTCAATACAGAGAAATTCTTCTCCCACTCTTCATATGCTTCTCCAATGGAGATTACGCAGATTTCACCATTTTAGGTGAATCTTCAATTCCTGAATTCATCAATTTGACAACTTCAAGGAAAGGTGTTGTCTTTCTTTTAGTAAGTTTTTTAGTTGGACACTTCTATTTCTTTTTCATTCTTGTAGTGTAGGATCTACATCTTTTTCTTTTCTTCTTTTTATGTTATGAATTCATCTCTCTTTGTGATTTTACATTCTGATTGCATGCAACAAATCTTCTAGCCTCTATATTGTGTTTCTTATATTCAATAAGTTTTCTCCCTAGTTTCTTTCTTTCTTTCTTTATCTGTGTTATGGACTTCCTAGATTTCTTAGAAAATTTATTTATTTTTTATTTGATGTTTGATCTACGATAATTTTTTATTTTTTATTATGGATAAAAAAAAATGGTTAAATTGTATTTTGAAATGTTTATTTTTATTTAACTACTTACACACATATTGAATTCTGATTTACGTAACAAGCGAGGCCTGGAGTGAGGAACACTTGATATTATAGGTTTTTACTATGACAATAGTCAAAGATTTATTTTATAGGATCATTTGATTTAACAAACTTTTAATAACTTGATTTATTAATTTTTGATTGTCCAGTTCTATACACATTTGACTGTTAAGTTAGTACTTGGAAGATAATGCTAATTTCCTCTCAAGTGTAGTAGGTAGACAAATTTTTTTATTTGTATACCCCTTTGTCATTTTTATATAGCAACAAGTAAGAACATTAATATTTTACCTTTAAGTTTTTGAAATGAGTCTTTTAAAATTTCAATGAGAGTCTTAAAGGTTTTTAAAATTCAATCGATCTATTTAAAGTTCAAAGAGAACAAACATATGAATACTGCAACAAAGCAACTTGATAGAGCTATGGGTGTTTCATATAGAGAGGAGAGAAATTGAATTTTCACTTGTTGAAAAAGCTATAAAAAAATTTATGGTGTCTTTTATCTTTCTTAACATTGTTATGTTATTCCATATATTAGGATATCAATTTTTGCGTTATAATACCTTGTTAGGTATGTTTGAACAATTGCACTTATTATTTTAAATATCTTTTTTCACAGTTTTGATTGTGGTATGATTTTTTTAATTAATTTGATAATTGAGTGTTCCTTCCAACTTGGCATGCATGTCCCTTTTATATGAATTTTCTAGATCTAATTGATTTTTTTTCCCCTAGGGGCCCTTTTGCTCCCTTGGTGACTCGAACTCGCAATCTTCGGGTTGGAAGTGAGGGATGCTTACCATCCGAGCAACTCCCTCTCGTCGATCTAATTGATGACTCTGTCAATAGTGAATATTTTTAATTCTTTGTTAACTGAGAGAGAAAAAGTAAAACAAGTTCATATTGAGAAGAGTTACAAAATTATTATAATGTTAGGTATGTTTTTAGTTCTTCTTCCAGCAATCTGAGATATAAGTTACTTACATCCATTAGACTGAATTATTGTATAATATATCATACATTGTATATCATTGTGTCAAAGAAATATTTCTTAAAATATATTTGATTTGCTTTCACCCATGTGTCTATTCCAGTGTAGTTATTCTTTATCTAACTTTGTATTATATATTCTACTTATAATTATTTGAGATATATATCAAATTTTAAATATTATTTGATAAAATTATAACTATTTAAAAAATAAATATCGCAGGCTATGATACTATAAATTTAACACACCAACATCAACCGTCTAAATAACGTCCCAATTTTATTTATGTTATGTCGTTATTTTGATTCTCCTTTGACTGTATAAAATTTTAATCTATGCATATTATGATTAATGTACGGTTGCGTATTAATCTTTATGTAGGTACTGCCAATTCAGCAAACATTTAAAGCTTGCGTATTATGTGTCGTATTTTCTGAAAAGCAACAACAAGGTACTTCTTTTCTTGATTCACTTTTTTATATATTTTTCTTCATTCATGTTTAAAATTTCAAGATATTTGTGCTATATAGATATTCATGTAGATGATGATACGAATTTATTATAGAGTTGCATTTAATTTTCGTATGCATCTATATTTCTGATGGCTTAATTTGTCCAGTACACTATCTGTATTTTTTCGTTTTACATTTTAATTATTGTCGAAATTTTCTTTTTGTTTGGAGACCATTGCATCGGTGTAATGTTGATATCATGGAATTGAAAACTTTCTCGCTATTCATTTTATTTATTCAAAAATTATCTGAATGTCCAAAAGAAAATGTGGATGTTGACAGGCTAGCTCAGCAACAATTAGGAGGTACTTTGTTGCCTAACTTATTCATAACTTCCTCAAATAGTTATTCTTAGTGTAATTAGTGCATCGTTGATTATATTCACTTATGCACCACATTCTCAGTTTGATATAGTAACCAAAACTTAATGAAGCTACCATCTGAACTTTATAATATTTCCAGTAGTACCAGTAGGATAGTATATTGGTTAGATGGGTGAAAGTTGATGATGTTAAAAATGACAGTAATGATTTAAAGTTAGAAGCTCAAACCATCTAAGGATGATGATTAGCTCCATCTTAGGGTGAGAAAGTATCAATTACTCAATAGTCATAGTTTAACAAATAGAAGCGATGTCTTTTCTACACTTTCAAAGTTGAAAGCTCCTATTATTGCTACATACTACTTGATCAGAATATTTATTTGTTAGGCCAGTAGAAAAATATAAGAGAATTATTGTAAGTGTCTTACAATATGTTAGTTTGATCTTTGGCATTAAATTATTTAACTGATTGAATTCATTTACTGTATCTTCTATTATTAAGAATGTTCTTATTGAGAAAAAAACTGTAGTATAATCATAAGGGTGGATCTTTAATGTAATGACCATCCAGGTCATTTCCTTCATTTTTTGATCTTTTAGTGTTTAAAGCTTTCCTGTAGTGATCCCAAGTCACTTATGACTTGCTGGAACTGACAGTTCGGCTGCCTGGTCGTTCATTTGAGTTTTGTGTAAATTATGATGTTTTGAAGATTCTTAAATTCAACGGTTAAGTTCAATCAAAACTCCAAAAACACAGCCTCAAAATGCAATTCTGACGGTTCTGTTAGCTTTGGATCGTTGAGTTCGGTCTAGAAGGATAGTTTGTGTGGATCTCGAGTCTTCTAGGCTCATTCTGATCCCAGTATGAAATTTAGCTTAAAATAGAGCTTGGATATGGGACCTACTTTGCATCAAGATGACCTCGATTGGAAGTTTAGACATCTCTATTGAGTCCAAAATGTAGAATTTAGTGCGATAACATATTTGGTTTGTTTTTATTAGGTCCCGAATGAAAATCGAGGGCCTGTTCGGAGACTTTAAAAAATAACAAAATCTAGTTTTGATGGTGCAAACTTTTAGCGATGAAAAATAGGCTTTTAGAGATGAGATCGTTGAGTTATAAATCCCAACTTTCAGCCTTCTTCCCTATTTTCAAAGACCAATTGTGAGAGATCTAGAACTTCATTTTGGGTGATTTGAGTTGCATCTTGTCCGAAATTGGCATCACTACGTATTGGAGTGATATGGGAAGCACATGGGGATGCCCAAGGTTCTTTAATGGTATTTTTGGTAATTTTAATACATGGTGTCATTTGGACTATTTCAAGCATCGAATTATGTCCTATTTTGGGACACAAGCTCAATAAATCAATTCGAACCTTTGACAGAGTCAATTTCAAGAATCTTAGTGTGGATTCCACATTCCCATTTTGATTCGATTTTGAATTTGTCTCCAATTATTGCAATTTGATGTCTAAACGTCTGTATTGACAATGTGATCAATACTTTGTTAGAGTGGCAGTGATCAAATGTGCTTCGGAAGTAAAAAGCTCATGTATAGCGCATTCAGAGCGTGTGTGGTTGGCTTTGAGGTAGGTTATGATCTACTTTCTTGTTAACCAAAAGTTCCAAAGTTGGAAGGGAATAGCTTGGCTCTGGTCGATGGTATTATTAATTATAATGCCGATGATCTTTCGACAATTATTTAGCCAGCATATGTTGTTGGACTTATAATGTAATGGCCCAGCCTTGTAGTGATATTGTCCACTCTAGGACTAAGCCCGCACGACTTTAAAATGCATCACTAGTTGGTAAGGTCTTCTTACTTATTTACCTAACATCTCTCCTGTATTTTTGTCAATGTGGGACTTCTTGCCTTAAGTTAAGGTATCACATACACCCCCCCCCCCTCTATGGACTCAACATCCTTGTTGAGGTTTTCCCCACCGTATGGGATTTGCCTAGACTCTATTCTTTTATTCTTAAATACGGGTGCTAACCGGATTCCCCATGCTATATGAAAGGTCAATAAATTTATCCAGAGAGTGAGTTTTTGATCATAATGACCACCTAAAGTTGGATATTCAATTGTAGTTACTGAGGTTTGCCCCGCCTTATCAGGATTTCCTAACCTCAGTTGAACTCAGACCCACAACCCACATCAACAATACTAAAACAAGAGTGGCTTTGATACCATTTGTAATGGTCCAGCCTACTAGTGATATTATCTGCTCTAGGCCTAAGCCCGTACAACTTTAAAACTCGTCACCACTTGATAAGACCTGCTTACTTATATATCCAACATATCTTCTTTATTTTTGTCGATGTGGAATTTCTTGCCTTAAGTTGGGGTGTCACATATAAATTGAATTGTTTATGGTGGTGATGCTCTATAGCCTCCAAAATATAGGATACCGCATAACTCTATTAGACACTTGTTCTCATACCAACAAAGCCGATCAACCTAGAGCGCTGATACCAACTTGTCACGAATCAATTTCTTAGGTGATGATGATACATATTATATCTCACCAGTAGGTAAGCCTAACCAATAGGCTGGAACTAGAAGCAGCGGTCTATCATGCTGAAGATAACAATAAGGAGCAAGAGCCATAAGCAATGAGAAAAAAAAAGAATCAATAGAAATATATACAAGAAACCATCTTCAAGACCTAACATCAGTCATTAATAAGTAAAGAACTATCTTTTGTTATATTGAAACTGACCTTGTGAAAACATTATCTTTAGTTGAGCTTCCAAAAATAGGAATGTAATCTGGTCAGTTGTTAGATTTTACATCTTGCTTTTCTAGCATTATTTAAGCATCGAAATTGTCAAGTTCAAGTAATTCATCTCACTCATTCCATTTGTTCAAGGAATAATCATTTAAACTCAGTGAAGCTATATAAAGAAATGCAGATAGTTGAGGTAGGTATGCTCCTTGAAATAATTGGTTGAAATTCGTAGAGAAGTCATTTGAATTAAACACATTGAAATGATGTTCCCCATTGAAGTTCATTGAAGTAGCTGGTTGGAAATTTGGAGCTTGTTGTTTTTGGGATTGGTATTTCTGCATAAGGACCACAAAGATGAAAACTATTAGGAAAGTTTGAAAAAACCTCAAATCATAAATGTCATAACTAGACCAGTGTGTGGGCCTCTATCATAAGTAGCTAGTTATGACATTTATGATTTGAGGTTTTCCAAACTTTCCTAATAGTTTTCAACTCTATGGACCTTATATAGAAATCTTGATCCCAAAAGCAACAAGCTCCAAATGTCTAACCAACTTCAATGAACTTCAACGGAGAACATTATTTCAATGGGTTGAATTCAAGTGACTTCTCCATGAATTTTGATGAATTATTTCAAAGAGCATACATACCTCAGCAACCTGAATTTACTTTTATAGCTTATTGAGTTCAAATTATTATTCCTTGAACGTATGGAATGAATGGGATGAATTGCTAGAACTTGACAATTTTGATGTTGAAATAATGCCAAAAAGCATGGTGTCAAATCTAATAACTAGCCAGTTTATGTTCCCATTTTTCGAAGCTCAACTAAAGATAATGACTCCCCAAGGTCAATTTAAATATAACAAAAGACATTTATGTGCTTATTGTATTTCTAAAATTCTTATATTCTTATTTAGACTAGATGTTCGATTACTAGCTGGTGACAAGTCTTGGGGATGATTTCATGTATATATTTATGTAGATTCTTCTAAATTGTCATTGCTTTATGGCTCTTGCTCCTCATTGTTCTCTTATGTATGATAGCTCCCTGTTTCTGGTTCTGGGTATGGGTTAGGCTTACCAACATGTGAGATATAGCAGGTGTCATCATGACCTAAGAAATTGGTTGATGACAAGTTGGTATCAGAGCTTTAGGTTGATCAGTTTCATTGGTATTAGAGAGTTCCTAGTAGAGTCCTGCAAAGACATTTGTATCCTATCTTTATGAGGTAATAAGGCATCACAAGCACAATCAATTCGATTTCTAAGTCAAACAACCCATGTTGGCTAAATAATTTAAAAGATCACTGACATTATAATTAACGATACCATCGATCGGAGCCAAGTTTTCCCTTCTTTCAAACTTTTGGATAACAAGAAAGTAGATCGTATCCTACATCGAGCTGATCACATGTACTCCAAATATGTTGCACATGAACTTTCCACTTATGACATGCTAATAAATTATTGAGCACAATGTCAATATAGACGTTTAGACACAAAAATTACAATAATTAGAGACTGACCCAAAATCGAGTCAAAATGAGAATATGGAACCCGCGTATGGAATCTTGAAATTGATTATGTTAAAAGATCCTAATTGACTTACTGAGCTTGTTTGGGACACAATTCAATGCTCAAAACAGCCTAAACGACAACATACAATAAAATCACCAAAACACCATTAAAAAACCTTGAACAACCCATTCGGGGCATAAATTACCTTCAGTTGAGCTTTCAAAAATAAGAATGTATTATGGCAATGGTTAGATTTGACACATTGCTTTTCTAGCATTATTTCAACATTGATATTTTCAAGTTATAGAAATTCATCTCACTTATTCCATCTGTTCAATAAATAATGATTTGAACTCGGTGAAGCTATAAAAGAAAATTTAGGTGGTTGAGGTGTGTATGCTCCTTAAAATAATTCATTGAAATTCATAAAGAAGACACTTGAATTCAACACATTGAAATGATGTTCCCTGTTGTAGTTCATTGAAGTAGCTGGTTTGGACATTTGGAGCTTATTGTTTTAGGATCAGTAATTCTGCATAAGGACCATAAGATTAAAACTATTAGGAATGTTCCATAAAACCTCAAATCATAAATGTCATAACTAGACCAGCACGAGGGCCTCTGTCGTAAGTAGCTAGTTATTACATTTATGATTTGAGGTTTTTTCAAACTTTCCTAATTGTTTTTATCTTCATGGTCCTTATGCAGAAATATTGATCCCAAAAACAACAAGCTCCAAATGTCAAACCAACTACTTCAATGAACTTCAACGGGGAACATCATTTCACTGTGTTGAATTGAAGTGACTTCTCTACATATTTCAATGAGCATTCGTACCTCAACCACCCGAATTTCATTTTATAGCTTCAAGGAGTTCAGATGATTGTCCCTTGAACATATGGAATGAGTGGGACGAACTATTAGAACTTGACAATCAATGCTTAAATAATGCCAAAAAAGTAAGGTGTCAACTCTAACAACTAGCTAAATTACGTTCCTATTTGTCGAAGCAAAACTAAAGATAATATCTCCATGAGGTTAGTTTCAAAATAACAAAAGACAGTTCTGTAATTATTGTATTTTTAAAACCCTTGTATTCTTATTTAGACTAGATACTCGATTATTGACTAATGTCAGGTCTTGGGAATGATTTTGCAACACCCCGTATCCGAAAATAGACCAGATTACAGATTTCTGGTGTTGCAGGTGGCACTCACGGGAACCATCCACGGACCGTAGGAGGACCCACGGTCCATCCTGCAAGTCTGTGGTTCGTGTCAGCAAACTCCCCCACAACTCAGCCAGAAATTTGGCTAAGTTGTTGACCCACGACCACACCTACGGTTCGTAGGTCAGGTCATGGACCGTGGTTCGTGTTCGTGGATTGATGCCCCTAAAGCTCAGCTTCAGTCCCAATTGACGGTTGACCAGCACGGACCATCATTCGATGCACGGTCCGTAGGTCTGACCGTAAGTGAGGGTTAGCAGCCAGTTAGATGAAAATTGTGATTTGGGTCAACTTCAAATAGTCATAACTCTTAGCACAAAAGAAATTGTGTGTCCCATGACTTATGATATGATAGATAACTGAATTCTCTTTCCAACGCCACCAAGTTTGCTAAAATCCGACCTCCGAGTAAAATGTTATGATCATTTTAGTGAAGCCCTATCGGGCAGACTCGACCGACGACTCCAATCGACGGACCGTCGATTGACGTACGGCCCGTAGGTCCAGTCCGTCGATCACTCCGACAGCAATTAAGTTAGGGGTCTTTTGGTCTTTTCCTTTTTCCTTTAACCCCTAAGGTACGTCGTTTAGACCCTAAATCATGAGGTTTTAGTCAGTTTAAGCCTAGAAACATAACTAGAACTTACCTTAGTCAAAATCATTATTCAAAACTTAGAAAATTAGAAGCAAGAGAGGAGAAAAAGGTCAAGAACCCTAGTTCAAGAACGCAGCAAGGTTCCATTAGTTCCAGCCCCGAAATCGAAAGATTTCTCCGTGGAATTCATCACCAGGTATGTGGGATTTCACTAGTAGGTTCTTTTCGTCCATTGGGTCCCTAGAATTCAGTCAGTTTCTTGATTCCCTTATTATGAATAGACCTAGAGTTTCTAGAATTATAGCAGATCATCATGAATTAGTTATTAACATGTTCCAAATCAGATTATCATGTTATTACATCGTTTCTCGCATGAATTTCAAAACCCTAACTATGTATTTCTTTTGTTCTTGAATTACACATGCTAGGTCAGATATCTTAGTTATTCAGTTATGCATGCCTCAGTTTATGAATGCATCATTATCGGATTAATTGTTGCATTCTCAGTTTGCATGTTCAGTTCGAGCTATCCAGTATTTACAGAAATTCAATCATAACCAGTTAACTACTTAATTCATTGGGAGTAGTATAATACCGAGTTGGACTAGGGTTCAACGTACCCATATAGTCCCAGAACTACGAGCCACGTAGGTGTAAGTCCCCTCTGTGGGCAACATCAG